>CM046374.1:31623595-31661547 GCA_025413025.1 Ficus hispida
GACTTGACATGAGTTTTTGGCTTTCTATTTTATTGCCACTATAAATTTAGTTAGCTAATGCAGTCCCATGTCCATGTTTAGTCTAATTATGCGATTGCTGATTTACGAGACTAGCAGTTTAAATGTTCGTTGTTGGAGCTTACTGTTAATACACGTTATTAGCTGAAATAACCTTTCCTTTAATAGTGATGACGATGATGACGACGAGCATGACACAGAAGCTCTGATGGCTGAGCTTGAACAAATAAGGAAGGAAAGAGCAGAGGAGAAGCTTCGACAGGTGTGATTCACGCTTGGAATTCTCGAGATATTCTTGCCTCGCCTGGCTTTGACAAATCAATGAAGTAGAAATTTTTGTCACTCGTGCATTTTCTCTGGTTTCGTTGAGTTTACCATTTATGGGATATACAGTTTACTGTACCCCCAATAAGTTAGTCTACCTAGTAGCTCTAAGCATATGTGTACGAAGAGGCCGGCATTTTAACCCGATAATGATAATGGTTTGTGGTTTCATTTTCTGTTAAGACTTTAGTCATTCTATCTGCAGGAACGACAAGAACGGGAGGAAAAGCTTAAAGCCAAGGAAGCAGAGCTTCTACGAGGAAATCCACTGCTTAATAATCCAACATCTTTTAATGTGAAAAGAAGGTTAGTTTCATAAAACGCCATTTTCAAATCAGTTTATGAAGCAGCCATTGTCTTCTCTCGTAATGCACTTTAGTATCTGTACTAATTCCGCCATTTTGCCTTTCTGGGTACTCTTGTTTTGGCACAGATGGGACGATGATGTGGTGTTCAAAAACCAGGCTCGTGGCGAGACCAAGACGCCAAAGCGCTTCATCAATGATACCATCAGGAATGATTTCCATAGGAAGTTCCTGCAGAAATACATGAAGTAATGATTCTCATTTTCCAAAACTGTTCTATGTAACCAAAATTAGAATAGACCGTGTTGGACCTGAAATTTGGTTTTTCTGAGAACAAATCAGATTGTCAAAAGATCCAAGTGTTGAATGATATTCCCAGTATAAGATTGCAAACACACTCGTTTTTTAATTAATTGATGATGAAAGATTGGGTGCCTTTTTTTTTCAAAAATGCTTTTAATTCCAGCCAAAAAAAATGAAAAAAAAATGAAAAAATTGTGCATCTCTTGTCTCTTAAACACGGCGATGTATATACTAGTTGGAAAATACTTGAAGTGTGTATAAGATAGTCATACAAAGCAAAAAAATAAAAAAAAAATGTAATTTTTTTTAAAATTATCACGTGATGGATATTGAATATGCGGTATTGTACCCATTAGAATGTAATAAGAGATAATAATATAGTATTTATAAAAGGGAGAAAATAAAAGGCATTAAAAGAAAAAGCAAAATAAAAAAAAATAAAAATAAAAGTTGAGGACACAAGGCAGAAGTGCAAGCTCAATGTTGCACGATTTATTCATGGGATGGGAAGAAAAGTAAAAGCCCCTATTCAGAAAGTTTAATCACGTAATTTAAAACTTTTTTGTTAGTATTTTCTCCTATAAAATTTTAAATTTTCTATTTAAATTTACTGTCATGACTGGCCAAAAGTAATTTAACTCTGCACACCCCATTGGTTCTCTCTATGTCTCTTACTTTGCTATTAAATTAAAGAGGTGTAATTTGAAAAAAAAAAAAAAAAATTGGGCACTTTTTTTCTTATTATTAATTGGAAAACGCGCTTTGTGAATGTGAGATCGATAAATAAAGACAAAAAATTAGTAATATTTTGTAAAATTATCACATGATGGGGATTGAATTTGCCGTGTGACACCCATTGAAGTGTAGTAAGAGATCAGAGCATAGTATATGAAAATAGAGAAAATAAAAAGGCATTAGAAGGAAAAAACAAAACAAAAAAACAGAAAAAAAAAAAAGGGAACCAAAGTTGAGGATACGTGGAGGAATGAGTATGATTTGGTTTTTTAGATTTTTATATATGGAGAATATATAGAAAGATTAATATAGATTTCATTTATATGGATAGTTTTTGTAAAGTAACATTTAATAGTGTAATGTAAAAAAATGAGTTTGTTAGGAATTTTTAAAGAGTAAAATTCATATTTGGAGTTGAGTTAAGTTAATGTGAAATATTAAAATATGTAAATAATTTCACACCAATGCCAGCTTCTTATTGGATGACCCCATTCTAGAGAGTGCTAATTTTCGTATAAACTTTTAGAAATGTGGCTGTTGATCATAGGATACTAAATGGATATTATATTAGAGTCCCCATAATAACCATTGAAATGGTTTGTCCAACACACACTATTGCCTTTTAATCTTCATTATTCTTTTAAATATATATATATTTTACTATTTTTGTTTTTACATTTTTTTTTCTTTTCGTTTTTTTTTTTTTCATTTCTCTCATTTCCTATATTGTTTTCATCGATCATGTATTTTTTTTTCTCATTTTATTTATTTGTATTTCTTTGCCGTTTTTCATTTTGTCATGGTTTTTCGACTTTTTCATGTAGTTTTCTTACAAGTTTTTCTCTTTTTTATTTTTATCTTTATTTTTTATTTTACTTTTTTTTTTTTAAGGGAAGAGATATTCTTGTTTTTAGCTCAACGTCGTTTCTCAATTCAAGCTGCCGTCTAATGTCATAATTGTCGTTTACAGCCGATATAGTCTTCTTCCTTTTTTTTTTTTTGGGCCTCATTTCAATGTTTTTGTGGAGAATTTTGCAGATTTTCCGTTTTTTCACAAAAAAAAAAAATTGCAATAATCTAACAAAGTCTTCTCAAAAAAAAAAAAAAAAAGTGTTTCACAAGCTACTTGTTCATATTCATCAACATAAGTAATATAATCGTTTGATAAAAGCATCCACAGGAAACGAAAGTAACAGTAATTAAAATCTACTCTTTCACTCGTTGCATCGCACGGACAAGAAGCCTACTTTCAAACACGACACAATTCTTCGATCAAGAAGCAAAACATAAGAAAAATGACATAACCAATCGAACAAGTCTTTTCAAATGCAAATTGGAATTCCACGAGATCCTTTTATTTTCATACACACACAACAGTAATTAAAATCCTTTAATACAAAAGCATCCTCACGAAACAGAGTAAATTAGTAGCACACAATCTCGACCCTCCAACGGAGATCCCCAGCCAAGCACAACCCTTCAACATCCTACATTCGAGAAAACCAACAATATGAAAGAGCAGGCCAGTCCATGTAGCACAGAGCCAGAAACATGACTTAATCCAACAACTCAAGAAGCGAAAAATGACAAACGCGTTTATAGCTTAGTGAAAATATAAGCGAAGAAAATTCAATCATGTTTATACAACCAGAATGAAATATTTAGCATCTTAAGTGTGAACTAGCTGAATCTAATAAGTACGCAATATTTTAAGACTATATTTATAATAGCTGATGGTTATGTATTACAATATCAAATTTGAGAATATACAAATTGTTCTAAAGTCTTAATATAATATTTGGAAAGCCTAAGTGCACTACCATGTTGTTTCTCTCTAAATTAATTTCCTTCCAAATTGATTCGTGATATTAAGTTGAACTTTAAGAAGTATGGGATCAGAAATATAACAGGAAAATATCACACAGAGGCATGCAATTATTATTTAAACTCTTCACACAAAAAAAAAAAAAAAAAACAGAGACAAGAACAGAGTTATTAACTCACCAGGCACGTACCAATCAAGCTCGAGTCTGCCATTTGTAGTCACGGGGTCGTCCAAAGAAACCACTTCCTTGACACAGATAATGGCAAGATCTCGATAATGATGTCATCGACACGTTCATAGTACTTTATCCTCCATATGCGGGAAAACATGAGTGGCGCAACAACAATCGCAAACCCAGTTAAGAGTCCGATTTCAGCACTTAACAGAGTCCAATCGATCTTCCTCCCAGAATTTGAATGGTTGTCTTCCTTTGGATCTGCCACTTTAGCAGAGCAGTTTTTTGGCAAAGGGAACCCACATAGTCCATCATTTCCAATGTAGGAATCGGCTGAGAATGTTTGAAGTTGATTGCCCGTTGGGATCATTCCAACCAGATGATTGAATGAGACGTTTAGAAACGCGAGGAAAGTGAGGCTCTGGAGTTGTGCTGGAATTGCTCCAGTGAGGTTGTTCCACGAGAGGTCCAGGGACTCCAGATTTTGCAAGTTCCCTATGGAAGGAGGGATTTGACCTGTGAGAGAGTTATGAGACAAGTTGAGGGAGTAAAGTGCTTTGAGTTGACCCATTTCTGCTGGTATCGGTCCATGGAAGTTGTTTCTTGAGAGATCGATGTAAGTGAAGATAGTAAGGATCTTAGGCAGCTCCATCTCTATCCCTTTGGAGATCACTATCACCTTATACACATAATTTACGTCGGGAATAACATGGTCAAGAAGGATTAGAACCTCTGAATGGGCATCATCTCCATCAGCCATCATTCCCTGCAACTTTGTTAACCATCGTCTTGGTAGTTCTCCACTAAAATTATTGTGAGCGATGTCGAATATTTGAAGCACGGGCCAGCTTCCATTAGAATTTAGGCACTCAATGTCACCATGCAACTTGTTGGATTGGAGAATGAGGACACGCAAACTGGATAAGTTCTTCACCAAGCAGGGGAATTCACCGATCAGTTCATTGTGCCCAAGGTCCAAAACCTCCAAATAAAAGCAATTGGCTAGTGATTTTGGAATCTCCCCTTCAATGAAATTTCCATTGAGATCT
Source organism: Ficus hispida (assembly GCA_025413025.1). NCBI lineage: Eukaryota > Viridiplantae > Streptophyta > Magnoliopsida > Rosales > Moraceae > Ficus > Ficus hispida. The sequence goes on from CM046374.1 coordinate 31,628,330, forward strand.
AGTGCCCGTAAACAACAACCACTTGGGAACACATCAGGAATTGGGCCTTTGAAGTTGTTATTACCTAGATTTATGATATCCCGTGAATCACTAGTTTCTAGTAAGCATGTAGGCATTCTTCCACTTAAATTATTATGAGACAAATCAATAACTGTAATGTTGACATCACATATACGTTCAGATACATCTCCTGTAAGACTATTATTTGAAAGATTCAGATATTCAAGATTCCCGACTTCCCAAATACATTTAGGTATCTCTCCTGAAATCTGGTTATTAGAAAGATCCAAAAATAGTAACCCTGATAGATTCTTTAAATCAGGAAATGATTTGAGGCTATTATATGAAAGTTCAAGCCAACCAAGGTTGCTAGACATTTGCAACATTTTGGGGTTTTTGGTTCCATTGAACTTGTTGTAAGACAAATATAGTTCGGTCAGATTTCCAAGTTTGAAGATGGATGCTGGAATTAGCCCTTCTAGATTGTTGTGACTCAAATCCAGGGTATCCAATGACGAAGAGGATGTCGTTTTAAACTCAAGAATGGGACCACTAAATTGGTTGTTGGACAACAAAATGCTTTCCAAATGTGGAAGTGAAAATAGAGACAAAGGAATTTCACCGGCTAGACCATTATGAGAGAGATATATCCTGGAGAGTTTCTTGGACAAATTAAAAGATGGGACTGAACCTGTAAAATTATTTCTTGTTAGATCAACATGAACAAGTTGGACGAGGTTTGACATGGAACATGGAAGTATGCCATTAAATTGACACTTGGAAAGTTGCAATATGGATAGGTTCCGAAGGTTACCGAGAGATTCTGGTAACCTCCCTGCAAATTTAGTGGAGGAGAGATGTAATTCTTGAAGAGAATTATTTATTTGAAACTCTGGTAGAGTACCCTGAAGAAAGTGATTTAGTGAAATCTTAATGATCTGAAGTGTTGGTATTTGGAAGATTCCACTATGAAATGTGCCGAGTAGCCCGCAATTACGAAGATTCAAGAAAGTCAAGTTTGAGAATTTCACAAAGGATTCTGGTACTGGAGAAGACAAAATGGTACCTTCTAGATCAACCACCGACAAAAATTGAAGCTTCACAAGCGACTCATCCAATGGGCCGGGAACATAGCAACTGCGTAAACTCAAGATACGAAGGTTAGGCAGTGAAGATGATAATGCGTGACCCCACCCGCTCCCAGATGCTGAGATGTTTGAACCATCAAGGCGTAGCTCTTGAAGCTTTGAGAGGTTCTGAACGAGCATCTTCAAATTTGGTATCACAAGGTTCTTTTCATCTAACCAAGGAGAAACGGATAAATCAAGAGTGACCAAGCTTCTTAGACGGGATATGGCAAGTGGCACTTCCCCCTAAAGCCTGCAGATGCTAGATTCAAAAGACTCAAATTTGTGAGATTACCAATCCTTGAGGGGATTGTAGAGTTGAAGTCGTTATAAGACAGATCAAGGCTCTTGAGATGTTGCAAATTGAAAAGAGTGCTTGAATTGTCAAGCCGACCATCGATGAACTCTCCACTCAAGTCGAGATGAGTGACACGGCCCTCTTCACAAGCTACACCTTCCCAGGAGCAGCAGTCAGAACTTTCGTTCCACGTCACGAGCTTCGTCGAATATTCACGGATGAAATCTAGGCTGTTCATCAATTGGAGCAACAAAGATTGCTGAGAGCCAAGACATTCGCGAGAAACCACGAGTGTACAAAGGCCGAGTAGGATGGAACAAATGAAGGGCAATGAAAGCGGTGGAATGTTGTTTCTCATTGTGGGATTTAAGCAGAGGGAGAAATCAAATTAGCAAATTGAAGTGCTAAAACCAGAAAACCCAAGCCATGTATATATATGCATGAGCACGTCAGTCAAAAGTCTTGCTATGTTATGACCAATGGTATCGAAAGCATTGTCCCTTCAAAGTTATTTCTTCAGATATATGACCTTATACACAGAAAGACCAAGCATGTCCATTTTGGTCATTTCACTTGGAAAATGAAAATTTCGAGGAGATATGGATATTGAGGGCATCCATTGATCAGAGCCCTCGGTTTTATTTTTATCACTCCCTATTCACGAAGATTTTAAATATCAATTATTACTTGTTTCACTACTTTACTATTCCAAAAATGTCCATACACACAATTAAGTTCTATTGTTGTTTGTAAATTTTTTCCTTCTGACAAAGCAACGATGGTTAGAATAGACAGTATACTATAGTTCTTTGATGATAAGTAAACAAATGAACAAACGTTGGATTTCTATAAAGACGAAGAAACATTATTCTTTTGAGGAAACAAAAGAATCGTTGATGAAGAAGAAGCAAATTAACTTCAGGAAACAAAAGCGTCGTTAAACATGCATATATATATATATATATTTTTTTTTTTTTTGAAAAAAGAAACGAAACGAAGACGAGGCAAAATAATAATAATAATAATAATTGTGCTTTAATACTTTCCGAGAAAAGATAAAAATGAAAATTTAATTGTAGGAATATTTTTAGAATAATAAGAGAGATATAATAAGTAATAATTGACATTTAATTAGAGGTGGTTTAAGAAAAGGCCGGAGAAAATAGATAGAGGAATGTTAATAGAAGTCATGTGAATATTTTAACTATACATATGTATTTCTTTGTCCCTATATTCTCTAATCAATCTCCATTATCTATCTAATGGCGTGCAACTTTAATAGACAATCTTGTCTCCATCATCTCGATCTCCATTATTCCATTAAAAAGGAGAGGAAGAGTGAGAGAGAGTAAAATATAGGAGAAGCTAAATTCTAGTCACCCACTTATACATATGAAATATATTAAATCAATGCATTAATTTGATAACAAATACATAATAACCGAGGTGATGAAGTGGTAGACCTTCTTTTTTCTACCTCAAGTCAACTGCGCCGAACGATTGGCCTCTCTCCGCAAGTCCTATTTAAATAAACCGTTACTATGGTTATGCGCTTGGTGATCAGAACCATTTACTGACTTAAAAATTGTATAGTTATTAACAAATACCTATCTATATCTTCCTTACTCCAAAGTAATCTTTCTTGTTTTACAAATCATTTGGGTATAAGCCAGTTAATATCCTCACTCTTCGTCGATGTGGAACTGGTCATGGTAACTATCAGTATTTTTGATATTCACACAAGTAAGAATGAGTTCTTAGTAAAATTCACTCATGAGTCCATTAAATTCTTCATTCTGAAAGTTCTTTGATCGATTTGTCTCATGAGATATATACATGTTCTTGCATATCCAAATACATATATATGCATATATATAAGTCATTTAGCTATAAGGTAACATTCAGATACAGTGTACATCCAACGTGGTGTTGCGTCCAGATTTAGATATAAAAAATAACCATGGTGAAGTGGTAAACCTGCTTTTGACCTCTAGTCAACTACGTGGAATAATCGGTCCCTCACTTCAAATTCGTAGGATCCATTATACAAAATTTGAGAGAATTATCTAAATTACCATATTTTTTTTTATCTATCAATCAATATGACATAAATTTTCTATTTTAATCAAAATAATACAAATTTTAGTTAATTATAATTTGATTTGTATCATGTCGATCTAGAATCCATTTTACCTTCCGTCAACTATGCCATAAGTTGTAGAATCAAATTTTAGTTAATTATTTTATTTTGTTTCATTTCATTTAATTTACTGTCGTTTATGTTTTTTCTTTTTAAATTATTTGGTCTTCTTTTTTAAATTTTATGGTACGTAGTTTTTCGAGTTTGTGTCGTTTTTTTTATATTGTTATTTTACGGGAAGATATTGTCGTCATTTGTCAATTAATGACGTCGTCGTTATTATGAGGTTAAGATAATTTTGCATGCAATATATATATATATATATATATATATATATTGAAAATAAGTCCTTAATTTAATGTTTCATCTAATCTTGAAAACAGGGGAAAAAAACTAGAACAGGGAAAAACAGGGAGAGAAAAAAGAAAGAAAACAGGGCTCATGTGAGATTCCTTGAACCAAGTAAAGAGCTTGATACGAATTCCTTGACGTTGTTGTTCCGAAGATTTGAAATGACAGTTAGTATATCTTGAAGAAAATTATAAATATTACTTTGCTTCTCAATGACTAGTACATTGTGGAGTTTGATTCAGTAACCAAATTGGTGCTAATAAGATTCGAAAAGGACATGTAGTAATTAGTATATCTTTTGATATTTTCTAATTTGTAGTCTTTTCCCACTTTCTTTATGTTCATTAGCATACATAAATAAGCTTTCAGAGTACTTAAAAAAAATCTAATATTTGAGGGGAAATGTTAATTATTATAATTCATCAACACAAGACAGTAATATAATCCTTTGACAAAAGTGTCAACCGGAAACAAAGTATAGCATTGAGCCAGTAATATAATTTAAAGCGGGCACGTTCATGTAACAAAGCTACAAACACGACTCGATTCCACACAAATAATCATAGTCAAAATGTCTTTAAGAATAACCATGTTTTTATTAAAAGACTATTCCCATCAAGAAATAGTTTTTTGCCGTCTAAATAATTAGTGTTGTATTACATAATTTAGCAAATGAAGGACAATGAAAGTGGTGAATTATTTCTCATTAATGTTGGGAAATTTTCTGTATAATGAAATACTCATGCACACACACACACATATATATATATATATATATATATGCATGAGTATTTCATTAAAGGTCTAGCTATATGCGCATGATCGATAGTATCAAAAACATAGACCAAGTAAGTGGAAGACCAAAGATGATGGGGTAGTTCTATATTCAACAAAGGAGAGTTAGTGCAATTCTAGTTTGAACCTTAAAAGATACTCTATTTTGCTGTTTTTATTTCCTCATTATATATATATATATATATATTATATTACCACCAATTAACAAGTTTGACGATGCTTAATAATGCTTCTTAGAAGATAAAAACCAAATCCCCATTAGTAATTGTAGAAAGTTATATCCAAGATCAACAAGAACTTTGCAGGCGTATTTTGGACTGGAGGTTCAACACGCTTTCATCGATCGTTCTTACTGTTTTTTTTTTTTTTTTGTTAACATTAATTTTGTTTCAATCGAAAATGAGGTTGTTATGCATCTTAGATTGGATGATTTACTACAAAATTAGACATCGGGGATTCAAAATACCAAGCCTTCTTTGAATGCATCAATAGCAAAGGCTCTTCCAAGTCTTATATTGTTCAAGCATTAAAAAAATGGCAACTTTTTGAGAATTTATATCTTCCAATATAGTTCTATTCTAATCAATAGTCTTCCAAAGAGCATTTTATAATTATTCTGCTATGGACGTATAATTATTCTTTTGATAATTGGTCTTCTTTCAAATGTAAGGGACAGTAACGCATAAACTTTAACGACTTGGTAGTAAATGACTATCCTACATATATAGCATTCTCTCTTGTTCGGTCACCGGTCTAATAAAAATTTTTTTTAACGTTTTTATAACAACTAGATGATTTCTTTATAACTTCTTTTAGTTATGTTTGTCTTTTATACCAACAATTGTAAAACAATATTTGTTACAACTATAGTTTATTAAAATTTTGCAACAACCAGACAAGTCCTGGCGACAATTCCTACAAATATATATTTCTCTGTCCCTATATTCTATCAATCTCCGTTAGTAAACAATCTCATCTCCAATATTATCCATCCTCTCAATCTCCATTATTCCATGAAAAAGGAGTGGAAGAGTGAGAGAAAGTTTTAGAAAAAAAAAAAAAAAAAAAGCTAATTAATTCTAGTCACCCACTTATACTTTTGAAATTTAATAAATCACCGCATTATCTGAAATAAAATAGATATTTCCACCACCTTTATTGTTTTGAAAATTAACAAAAAATAATCATGGTGAAGTGGTAGACCTCCTTTTTTTTTTTATCTCCAGTCAACTACGCCGAATCATTCGTCCCTCACTGCTAGTCATAGGATCCATCATGTATTGAAGAAAAAAAAATAATAATAAGAGGACAAAATAGCTGAACAAACCTTGAAATTAGTTGTCATAATCAAATTCGTCCCCAAAAATATTTCCTAAACTTAAAAATATTTCTTCATGTAAGCAAAAACTTAACTTTGTTTAATCAGATCAATGACGTTTTGTACCTAAAGGGGGGAAAAACAAAGATTGATGTTGTTTTTTTTTTTTTTTTTTTTTTTTGGAATTAGATTGATGTTGTCTTGAGGTTATTGTTGTTTGAATTAAGCTATTGTCCTCTAAAAGTTGCTGTCTTTTTAATCTTCAATCTTTTTTTTTTATTATTATTATTTTGCTAAAATAATCTTTCATTCATTTTTTTTTTACTCTTTTCGTTTTTTATGTTCTTTGTGGTCTTTTATTTCTCTCCATTTCCTATTTTTATGGTCAATCATGTTGATCTTCTTTTTTTCGCATTTTTTTATGGTTGTTTATGTTTAATTTTTTGGGCCATTCGTTGTCGTTTTTTAACTTTTTAGTAGTTTTTAGTTTGTGTCGTTTTCTTATATTACCTTTTTTCTTTTAATGGTAACATATTGTTGTTTTAAGTTTTAATGTCGATTGTCAATTCTTGCGGTCCTCTATATAATAATTGTCGTTCTCAACCTATATCATCATTTTTGAGGTCATTTTAGTGCTAACATCTGAATATTTCTCTAATGTATATGTCAATTTCAGTGCTATATTTGTTACAACAAAAATGTAAAATATAGCATATTTGAGTCATTGTATTCTTATGTAATGTTCTATATATGACATAGCCAAGTTTGTTCTTTTTTGTCAATTGATTTAGAGGATGAAACTTTTGAGGAAATGTGGAGGAACCAGTACTCAAGCTGTAAAGAGTATTATTTATAATGTGTTTTTTGGTGCGTGCAATTTTTTAGGATTACATGGTTCAACCTTCATTCTATGAGTTCATATTTTAAAACCACAGATTAGCTTCATTCTATGTATGTGATAGACGTTTTTTGTCCGATAATTCAACACATTTTGACTGATGGATCATTGTCGTTGGTTGAATCAAACTGTTTTTGTTTAAATCGTATATGAGGTTGTTATGCATCTTAGTTTGCATGATTTTCTACAAAAATGTCTATGGAGCACGTTTAAATAAATGAGACATTGGGGATTAAAATTACCAAGCCTTTGTTGAAAGCATAAAAAAGCAAAGGCTCTTACAAGTCTTATATTTCTCATTAGAAACAAAATCTGCAGAAGCTGTCTTCTAGACTTCTAGTCACTACTCTTTTTTATTTTTTTATTTTTTATTTTAATTATTCAGCTATGATATACATTTCATAATTAGTCTTGTTTATGATATAAAGGGACGTTTACGTGTAAACTTTAACGACTTAGTAGTATAAAGGCCTACATTTATATGTGTGTGTGTATATATATATGTCTGTCCTTATAATCTCCAATTCAATCTCCATCATTTATCTAATGGTGTGCATGTATACAATCTTATCTCCAAAATTATCCATTATAATCACATTAAAAAGTAGAAGAGGAAGAGTGAGAGAAGGTAAAACATTGGAGAAGCTAAAATTCTAGTCACCCGAGAAGCAAGTATGTGTTCGTCATTTATGGAGATAAAAAAAACTGTTGTATTTTTGCAAAACAACCACAAACATACTAAAAATAAGATTTTAAAAATTGGATAAATTTGACAAAATTATCTCTATAGAGTGATCACTTTTATTTATTTATTTATTTATTTATTTTTGGATAGACCTATAGAGTGATTAGTTGATGAAAGTATTTAATTAGAACCACATATGAATTTACAACACTACATGAAATGTTTAAAGAAACACATAAGTACGAAAAATTATTAAAAAACGTGAGTTGGAGAACACATACATTGCTTTGAGAGACATTTCAAAATACAAAATTTCCAAAATAATAATAATAATAATAATAATAATATAGACAATGGTAACAAAAAGTATTAAAAACAATTCACGGTAAATATATATGATAAATACATATGTATATATGGTAAATATATAGATATGTATATATATATATATATATATATATTTAGTTGAAGTATAAGGTTTTTCATTGCGCAAGAGAAGACAAAATGAAAAAGTTGAAATGTAGGATATCAAAAAAAAGAAAAAGACTTGTGGCCTTTTATATGCCATTGATTTCAACTACATGAAAAAAGAATAATTCCTAACCATTGGATTTTTGGTTGAAGAACAAAAATGTTCTGCTTTATTCTATTTTCTATATATACTAGTCGGGAAATGCGCGAAGCGCGAATGAGATAATCAAACAAAGCAAAACAAATTTAAAAAAAAAATATATATAATTTTTTGTAAAACTCCGTCGTGCCTATTAGGGTGGAATAAGAGATAAGAATATAGTATATAAAAGGAAGGAAATAAAATACATTAGAATGAAAAAGTAAATAAAATAAAATAAAGGCATTTGAGGGAAAAGCAAAACAAAACACCAAAAAAAAAAAAAGAAAAAAAAAAAAGAAAAAAAAAGAACCAAGGTTGAGGACAAATGGCAGAAGTGCAAACTCAATATTGCACAACTTATTAATGGGATGGGAAGAAAAGTAAAAGCCCGTATTTAGAAAGTTTAACCTCGTAATTTAAAACTTTTTTTCACAGTATTTTCTTTTATAAAATTTTAAATTTTCTATTTAAATTTACTGTCATGACAGGCCAAAATTATTTTAACTCTGCACACCCTACTAGATTCTCTCCATGTCTCTTACTTTGCTATTAAAGAAATATGGTGTAATTTAAAAAAAAAAAAAAATTGGGCACTTTTTTTCTTAGTACTAGTTGGAAAATGCACTTCGTGAATGTGAGACTGACAAACAAAGCAAAAAAATTTTTGCTTTGTTAAATTATCACTGATACGGATTGGATCTATTGTGTGGCATTCATTGAAATGTAGTAAGAGATAAAAATTGAGTACATAAAAAGAGAGAAAATAGAAGGTATTAGAAGGTAAAAGCGAAAAAAAAGGGAGAAAAATTAAAAGGCATTAAAAACAAAAAAAGAACCAAAGTTAAGGATACGTGGCAGAATGAGGATGATTATTATTATTATATATATAGCATACTCTCTTATTTGATTGCTGAACTTATTATTATTATTTTTTTTACCTAATTTAAATAATTAGTTAATTTCATTATAATTTTTTTTCAATAATACTTGTATTTTACATAATACTTGTATTTTACACCAACAGTTGTTAAACTATATTATGTTGCATAAAAATTTTATATAAAACTATAAATAAGTCAACTAATTATTATAAATAATTTATTATAAAGTTATAACTGCCAAGTCAGATAGAGACAATTCATATAAAATATGAACCCCGTTAAAAAGGAGAGGAAGATTGAGACAAAGTAAAAATAGAAAAAGCTAAATTCTAGTCATCCACTTATACATATATAATATATTAAATCACTGCATTATGGGAAATGAAATATATATTTTCACCACCTTTATTTTGATAAGAAAATAAACATGGTGAAGTGGTAGACCTACTTTTTATCCCCAGTCAAATATAATCGGTCCACCGTCATTAATCAGTTGTATTGTCAAACGTGTAAGCAGGTCTTGGTATAAAAATTTAAAAATAAAAAGAGGAGAAAAATAGCAAAACAAAGAAGGGCATCTTTTTCATTTTGAATACAAATCCACTCTTTACAATTAGTATGCAGTCAAATTTGTCACACAAATAGTTCCTAAACTTTTTTTAAAACATCAATTTGTGTTTGTTTAACTGGACTAATATCGTTTTGTACCTGTAAAAAAGAGAGAGAGAGAGATTGATGTGGTTTTGAGGACATTATTGTTTTAAGTTGTCATATAGAAACTCTGAGTTTTTATTATAAATTATACTCAAATGTTTATTTAAACTTAATATTTGTATTTAAATGTAAAATTTAAATTGTATATTCAAATTAAATGTATATCTGGATAGTTTTTCTAAAGTAACACTTAAATAGTGTAATGTAAAAAAGCTTGTTAGGAATTTTTAAAGAGTAAAAATTCATATTTGAAGTTGAGTTAAGTTATTGTGAAATATTAAAATATGCAGATAATTTCACACCAATTCCAACTTCTTATTGATTGACCCATTCTAGAGAGTGCTCATATTCGTGTAAACTTTTTGAAATGTGATTGTTGATCATAGCCCACCAAATGGATATTATATTAGAGTCCCATAATAACCATTGAAATGGTTGTCCAAAACACACTATTGCCTTTTAATCTTCATTTTAAATAATTTTATTTTCACTATTTTTGTTTTTTACATTTTTTTTTCTTTTTCGTGTTTTTTTTTTTTTTTTTTTTCATTTTCTCTCATTTCCTATGTTATTTTCATCGATCATGTAATTTTTTTTCGCATTTTATTTATTTGTATTTCTTGGCAGTTTTTCATTTTTTTGTGGTTTTTCAACTTTTTCATGTAGTTTTCTTATAAATTTTTTTTTCTTATTTTCTTATTTTTTATTTTTTAAGGGAAGAGATATTCTTGTTTTTAGCTCATTGTCGTTTCTCAATTCAATTCGCCGTCTAATGCCATTATTGTCGTTTACACTCGATATCTTTTTCTTTTTCTTTTTTTGGCGCCTTTTCAATGTTCTTGTGGAGAATTTTGCAGATTTTCTGTTTTCGCACAAAAATAATTCAATAATCTAAGAAAGTCTTCTCAAATTAAAAAAAAAAAAAAAAGGTGTTTCACAAGCTACTTGTTAATATTCATCAACATAAGTAATATAATCGTTTGATAAAAAGCATCCACATACAATCTTCACTCTTTCACCCGTTGCATCGCACGGGCAAGAAGCCTACTTTCAAAACGACACAGTTCTTCCATCAAGAAGCAGAACATAAGAAAAAGGACATAACCAATCCAACAAGTGTTTTCAAATACAAATTGGAATTCCACGAGTTCCTTTTATTTTCATACACACAGAACAGAAATTAAAATCCTTTGATACAAAAGCATCCTCACGAAACAGAGTAAAGTAGCACACAATCTCGACTCTCCAACGGAAATCCCCAGCCAAGCACAACCCTTCAACATCCTACATTCGAGAAAACCAACAATATGAAAGAGCAGGCCAGTCCATGTAGCACAGAGCTAGAAACATGACTTAAATCAACAACTCAAGAAGCGAAAAATGACAAACACGTTTATATCTTAGTGAAAATATAAGCGAAGAAAATTCAATCATGTTTATACAACCAAAATAAAATATTTAGCATCTTAAGTGTGAATAGCTGAAGCTAGTAAGTATGCAATATTTGAAGACTATATTTATAATAGCAGATGGTTATGTTTGGAGAGCCTCAAGAAGCTGAATAGTGGACAGAAATGAAAGAAACAAGATTTATTAATAGTCCTCAAGTGCACGACCATCTTGTTTCTCTCTAAATTAATTTCCTTCCAAATTGATTCGTGACTTCAAGTTGGACTTTAAGCAGTTTGAGATCGGAAAAATTACAGGAAAAATATCACACAGGGGAATGGAATTATTATTTAAACTCTTCAAAGAAATAAAAAATAAAACAAGAGATAGGGACAGAGATATTAACTCACCAGACACGCACCAATCAAGCTCGAGTCTGCCATTTGTAGTCACGGGGTCGTCCACTGAAACCATTTCCTTGACACAGATAATGGCAAGATCTCGATAATGATGTCATCGACACGTTCATAGTACTTTATCCTCCATATGCGGGAAAACATGAGTGGCGCAACAACAATCGCAAACCCAGTTAAGAGTCCGATTTCAACACTTAACAGAGTCCAATCGATCTTCCTCCCAGAATTTGAATGGTTGTCTTCCTTTGGATCTGCCACTTTAGCTGAGCAGTTTTTTGTCAAAGGGAACCCTCATAGTCCATCATTTCCGATGTAGGAATCGGCTGAGAATGTTTGAAGTTGACTGCCTGTTGGGATCATTCCAACCAGATGATTGAATGAGACGTTTAGAAATTCGAGGAATGTGAGGCTCTGGAGTTGTGTTGGAATTGCTCCAGTGAGGTTGTTCCACGAGAGGTCCAGGGACTCCAGCTTTAGCAAATTCCCTATGGAAGGAGGGATTTGACCTGTGAGAGAGTTATGAGACAAGTTGAGGGAGTAAAGTGCTTTGAGTTGACCCATTTCCGCTGGTATCGGTCCATGGAAGTTGTTTCTGGAGAGATCGATGTAAGTGAAGACAGTTAGGATCTTTGGCAGCTCCATCTCTCTCCCTTTGGAGATCACTATCACCTTAAACACATAATTTACGAGGAAAACATAAACGCCATCAATGATTGGAGCCTCCAAATAGGCATTAACTCCATCAGCCATCATTCCCTGCAACTTTGTTAGCCATCGTCTTGGTAGTTCTCCACTAAAATTATTGTGAGCGATGTCGAATATTTGAAGCACAGGCCAGCTTCCATTAGCATTTAGACACTCAATGTTACCATGCAACTTGTTGGATCGAAGAATGAGGACACGCAAGCTGGATATGTTCTTCACCAAGCAGGGGAATTCACCGATCACTTCATTGTGCCCAAGGTCCAAAACCTCCAAATAAAAGCAATTGGCTAGTGATTTTGGAATCTCCCCTTCAATGAAATTTCCATTGAGATCTAATGCCTTCAACGAACAACCACTTGGGAACGCATCAGGAATTGGGCCTTTGAAGTTGTTATTACCCAAATTCAGGATCTTACGTGAATCACTAGTTTCTAGTAAGCATGTAGGTATTCTTCCACTTAAATTATTATGAGACAAATCGAGAACTGTAATGTTGACATTACATATGCGTTCAGATACATCTCCTGTGAGACTATTGTTTGAGAGGGAAACGAAAAGAAACCACCCCGACATGTTGTGAATATAATCATGTGGAAAGGCAGTAAAATTATTGCTAGACAAATCTAGATAATAAGGAGTTCCTGGAACAAAAGGGATGTTTCCTTGAAGCTGGTTAGAGTGTAGGTCAAGGCAATCAAGAGTTTTAGGGAAAAAGAAAGGTTCTTGCATTCCCACAAGGAAATTATATGAAAGATTCAGATATCTAAGACTCCCGTTCCCGACTTCCCAAATCCATTTAGGTATCTCTCCTGAAATCTGATTATTAGAAAGATCCAAATATTGTAACCCTGATAGATTCTTTAAATCAGGAAATGATTTGAGGCTATTATATGAAAGATTAAAAAATCAAGGTTGCTAGACCCTTGAAACATTTTGGGGTTTTCGGTGCCGTTGAACTTGTTGTAAGACAAATGTAGTACGGACAGATTAGCAAGTTTGAAGATGGATGCTGGAATTAGCCCTTCTAGATTGTTGTGACTCAAATCGAGGGTATACAATGATGAAGAGGATGTCGTTTTAAACTCAAGAATGGGGCCACTAAATTGGTTGTTGGACAACAAAATGCTTTCCAAATGTGGAAGTGAAAATAGAGACAAAGGTATTTCACCGGCTAGACCATTGTCAGAAAGATCTATCCTGGTGAGTTTCTTGGACAAATTAAAAGATGGGACTGAACCTGTAAAATTATTTCTTGATAGATCAACATGAACAAGTTGGACGAGGTTTGACATGGAACTTGGAAGTATGCCGTCAAATTGGCAATTGGAAAGGTCTAACAAAGACAAGTTCCAAAGGTTCTCAAGAGTTGTTGGCAGCCTCCCCGCAAACTTCGTGTCCGAGAGATATAATTCTTGAAGAGAATTATTTATTTGAAATTCTGGTAGAGTTCCCTGAAGAAATTCATTGTATGAGAGGTCAATAATCTGTAGTGATGGTACCTGGAAGATCTCCTTAGGAAATGTTCCTTGCAACCCGCAACCTGGAAGATTCAACAAAGTCAAATTTGAGAATTTCGCAAAAGATTGTGAAACTGGAAAAGACAAATTGGTACCTTGTAGATCAATCACTGTTAGAGATCGAAGATCCCCAAGCGACTCATCCAATGGGCCAGGAACATAGCAACCGGATAAACTCAAGACTCGAAGGTTAGGCAGTGCGGTTGACAATGCTCGACACCACCCGTTCCCAGGTGCTAAGATGTTTGAACCATCAAGGTGCAGTTCTTGAAGCTTTGAGAGTTTCTGAACGAGCATCGTCAAATTTGGTATCACAAGGTTCGTTTCATCTGACCGATTAGAAAGGGATAAATCAAGAGTGACCAAGCTTCTTAGACGGGATATGGCAAGTGGCACTTCCCCCCTAAAGCCTGCAAATGCTAGATTCAAAAGACTCAAATTTGTGAGACTACCAATCCTTGAGGGGATTGTAGAGTTGAAGTAGTTATAAGACAGATCAAGGCTCTTGAGATGTTGCAGATTGAAAAGAGTGCTTGAATTGTCAAGCCGACCATCGATGAACTCTCCACTCAAGTCGAGATGGGTGACACGGCCCTCTTCGCAGGTTACACCTATCCAGGAGCAGCAGTCAGAACTTTCGTTCCAAGTCACGAGCTTTGTCGAATATTCACTTCCGAAATCTAGGCTGTTCCGCAATTGGAGCAACAAAGATTGCTGAGAGCCAAGACATTCGCGAGAAACCACGAGTGTGCAAAGGCCGAGTAGGATTGAACAAATGAAGGGCAATGAAAGCGGTGGAATGTTGTCTCTCATTGTGGGATTTAAGCAGAGGGAGAAATCAAATTAGCAAATTGAAGTGCTAAAACCGGAAAACCCGAGCCATGTATATATATGCATGAGCACGTCAGTCAAAAGTCTTGACCTTATACACAGGTAGACCAAACATATCCATTTTGATCATTTCACTTGGAAAATGAAAATTTGGAGGAGATATGGATACTGAGGACATTTATTGAGAGCCCTCTGTCTACTTTTATCACCTTCCATTCACCAACTAGATTTTGAATAACAATTATTACTTGTTTCACTACTTTAGTATTCCAAAAATGTCCATATATACAATTAAGTTCTAATTTTTATCCTTCTTTTTCACCTGCCAATCCTCTATTTTTTAAACCATCCATTTTTTTTTTTTTAAATCAATTTGTTACTTTTCTTCTTCTTCTTTGACAAATTGCTTATTTAGTCCCTATATTTTTAATTTTATACAACTTCGATCCCTAAATTTTTTTAATAGCCGGAATACTTTTAAATTATTAAAATATTATTGCATAATCATTTTCATTATTTTTTGGATGGAATTTATTAGTAAGTTGATCAAAATATTGATGCTAATGACATGTTGCATCTTTAAATTAATGGCAAGTACTGCTATAACAACGTCTTTAATTATTTATGACTATTCCAGCTGTGAAAAAAAGAACAAGAAATGCTCCAAAACTATTAAAATATTACTGTAATAGTCATTTCCGTTATTTTTTTTTTATGAAATCCATAAGTAATTTGGTTAAAAAGTGCTGCTAACTAACGGATTCTGTTAAAAAATTAACGTAAATACTATTATAACAATATTTTAATAGTTTAGGGGCGTTCTAGCTAAAAAAAAGTTCAAGGACTGAAGTTGTACATAGTTAAAAATTCAGGTTCAACCTAGTAATTGACCCAATTTTTTAATTTTAATTGTTTTGAATCTTGTTTTTGATATATCATGTTTTACTTGAAATAAGGTTTAGCGAGACAAATAAAACCATAGTTTTATGCGTACTCTTTTACGAAGTAATGTTTCTATATCTATACTTATATATATATATATATATATATATGAAGTTATTGCTTGTTTACAGCAAAAAAACTGTTGTTTGTATATTTTTTCGTACTGACAAAGCAACGATGGTTAGAGTAGACAGTATACTATAGTTCCTTGGTGATATATAAACAAATGAACAAACGTTGGATTTCTATGAAGAAGGAGAAGCATTATTCTTTTGAGGAAACAAAAGAATCGTTGAAGAAGAAGAAGAAGAAAAATTAACTTCAGCGAACAAAAGCGTCGTTAAACATGCATATCTTTTTTTTTTTTTTTTTTTTGAAAAAAGAAAAGAGACGAAGAAGAGGAAAAAAAAATTGTGCTTTATTACTTTCCGAGAAAAGATAAAAATTAAAATTTAATTGTAGGAATATTTTTAAAATAATAAGAGGCTATAATAAGTAATAATGACATTCAATTAGAGGTAGTTTAAGGAAAGGTGAATAGATAGAGAATGTCGTAGAAGTCATGTGAATATTATAACTATACATATATATATTTCTTTGTCCCTATATTCTCTGATCAATTTCCATTATCTATCTAATGGCGCGCAACTTTAGTAGACAATCTTATCTCCATCATCTCAATATTCCATTAAAAAGGAGAGGAAGAGTGAGAGAAAGTAAAATATAGGAGAAGCTAAATTCTAGCCACCCAATTATACATATGAAATATATTAAATCAATGCATTAATTTGATAACAAATACATAATAACCGAGGTGATGAAGTGGTAGACCTCCTTTTTTCTACCTCAAGTCAACTGCGCCGAACGATTGGTCTCTCCCCGCAAGTCGTGGGATCCATTATTAATTAGTTAGATTTTCAAGCGTGTAAATTGGTTTAGGTATCATAAAAAAAGAAGATGAAGAAAAAACAGCAAAACAAAAAAAGAGATTTTTTTTTTTAAATTTTTTTAGTTTTGAATATAAATTCATGTGATTTGTAGAACTACCCCTAAAAAATACGTATTTTGATTATAGTCCCAACAAATAGTAACTTTACTTTTTTTAAAAAATTTCTAATAATTAGATTAGTATAAAGGGTCAAAAATTCAAACAAGCATCGGTCAAAGGGTAAAATAGTCCCTAAACTTGTTATTCAAACAGAAAATTTTAAAATAAAAAAGAAAATCTTACAAACCTAGAAACTAAAATAAGAAAAACAACAAAAGCAAATAGAGAGAAATAAACAACCAAAAAGAATCGTTGACAATTTCTCAATTTAATACCCTTTTCTCAAAAGTTTTAAGATGTAAGAGGACTTGGCATGTTTGGTGAATGAGTTTAGTTTAAATTTTTAAGTTTCAATAGTAATTTTTAGAAAGACAAAAAACTTTTTCAGAAAGATAAAAACTTTATCAAAAAAGCAAAAACCATGATAAAAAAAGTACAATTTAGTTTAAAATGAACCTGAAATCAAACAGGTAAAATTTAATTTTTCACGGACATGGGTTTCTACCGTACTCCTATATAAATAAACCGGCACTTGCTTATGCGCTCGTGATCAGAACCATTTACTGACTTAAAAATTATATAGTTATTACAAACATCTACTTATCTTCCTTACTCCAAATAATCTTTCTTGTTTTACAAATCATTTGGCTATAAGCAGTTAAAGTCCTCTTCTTTATCGATGTGGAACTTGTCATGGTAACTATTAGTGTTTTTAGGATTCGCACAATAAGAATGAGTTTTTGATAAAATTCACTCATGAGTCCACTAAATTCTTTTCTGAAAGTCCTTTGATCGATCTGTCTGATGAGTATATGCACGATCTTTCATATCCAAATACATATATATACATATATATAAGTCATTTAGCTATAAGTAACATTCAGATATAGTGTACATCCAACGTGGTGTTGCGTCCAGATTTAGATATAAAAAATGACCATGGTGAAGTGGTAAACCTCCTTTTGACCTCCAGTCAACTACGTGAATAATCAATCCCTCACTTCAAAATCGTAGGATCCATTATATAAAATTTGAAAAAATTATTTAAATAATCATATTTTTTTTCATCTATTAATTAATATGATATAAATTTCTTATTTTGATCAAAATAATATAAATTTTTGTTAATTATAATTTGATTTATATCATGTTGGTCTAGAATCCATTTTACCTCCCGTCACTATGCCATAAGTCTTAGAATCAAATTTTAGTTAATTATTTTATTTTATTTCATTTCATTTAATTTGCTGTCGTTTATGTTTTTTCTTTTTAAATTATTTGGCCTTCTTTTTTAAATTTTATGGTACGTAGTTTTTCGAGTTTGTGTCGTTTTTTTATATTGTTATTTTACGGGAAGATATTGTCGTCATTTGTCAATTAATGACGTCGCCGTTATTATGAGGTTAAGATAATTTTGCATGCAATATATATATATATATATATATATATTGAAAATAATCCTTAATTTAATGTTTCATCTAATCTTGAAAACAGGGGAAAAAAACTAAAACAGGGAAAAACAGGGAGAGAAAAAAGAAAGAAAACAGGGCTCATGTGAGATTCCTTGAACCAAGTAAAGAGCTTGATACGAATTCCTTGACGTTGTTGTTCCGAAGATTTGAAATGACAGTTAGTATATCTTGAAGATAATTATAAATATTACTTTGCTTCTCAATGACTAGTACATTGTGGAGTTTGATTCAGTAACCAAATTGGTGCTAATAAGATTCGAAAAGGACATGTGGTAATTAGTATATCTTTTGATATTTTCTAATTTGTAGTCTTTTCCCACTTTCTTTATGTTCATTAGCATACATAAATAAGCTTTCAGAGTACTTAAAAAATCTAATATTTGAGGGAAATGTTAATTATTATAATTCATCAACACAAGACAGTAATATAATCCTTTGACAAAAGTGTCAACCGGAAACAAAGTATATCATTGAGCCAGTAATATAATTTAAAGCGGGTACATTCATGTAACAAAGCTACAAACACGACTCGATTCCACACAAATAATCATAGTCAAAATGTCTTTAAGAATAACCATGTTTTTATTAAAAGACTATTCCATCAAGAAATAGTTTTTTGCCGTCTAAATAATTAGTGTTGTATTACATAATTTAGCAAATGAAGGACAATGAAAGTGGTGAATTATTTCTCATTAATGTTGGGAAATTTTCTGTATAATGAAATACTCATGCACATATATATGCATGAGTATTTCATTAAAGGTCTAGCTATAATCGATAGTATCAAAAACATAGACCAAGTAAGTGGAAGACCAAAGATGATGGGGTAGTTCTATATTCAACAAAGGAGAGTTAGTGCAATTCTAGTTTGAACGTTAAAAGATACTCTATTTTGCTGTTTTTATTTCCTCATTATATATATATATATATATATATATTATATTACCCCCAATTAACAAGTTTGACGATGCTTAATAATGCTTCTTAGAAGATAAAAACCAAATCCCCATTAGTAATTGTAGAAAGTTATATCCAGATCAACAAGAACTTTGCAGGCGTATTTTGGACTGGAGGTTCAACACGCTTTCATCGATCATTCTTACTGTTTTTTTTTTTTTTTTTTGACATTAATTTTGTTTCAATCGAAAACGAGGTTGTTGTGCATCTTAGATTGGATGATTTACTACAAAATTAGACATCGGGGATTCAAAATACCAAGCCTTCTTTGAATGCATCAATAGCAAAGGCTCTTACAAGTCTTATATTGTTCAAGCATTAAAAAAATGGCAACTTTTTGAGAATTTACATCTTCCAATATAGTTCTATTCTAATCAATAGTCTTCCAAAGAACATTTTATAATTATTCTTTTGATAATTGGTCTTCTTTCAAATGTAAGGGACATTAACGCATAAACTTTAACGACTTGGTAGTAAATGACTTTCCTACATATGTAGCATTCTTTCTTGTCGATCACCGGTCTAATCAAAATTTTTTTAACGTTTTATAACGACTAGATGATTTCATTATAACTTCTTTTAGTTATGTTTGTCTTTTATACCAACAATTGTAAAACAATATTTGTTACAACTATAGTTTATTAAATTTTGCAACAACCAGACAAGTCCTGGCGACAATTCCTACAAATATATATTTCTCTGTCCCTATATTCTATCAATCTCCGTTAGTAAACAATCTCATCTCCAATATTATCCATCCTCTCAATCTCCATTATTCCATGAAAAAGGAGTGGAAGAGTGAGAGAAAGTTTTAGAAAAAAAAAAAAAAAAAAGCTAATTAATTCTAGTCACCCACTTATACTTTTGAAATTTATTAAATCACCGCATTATCGGAAATAAAATAGATATTTCCACCACCTTTATTGTTTTGAAAATTAACAAAAATAATCATGGTGAAGTGGTAGACCTCCTTTTTTTTTTATCTCCAGTCAACTACGCCGAATCATTCGTCCCTCACTGCTAGTCATAGGATCCATCATGTATTGAAGAAAAAATAATATTTCCTAAACTTTCTTAATGTAAGCAAAAACTTAACTTTGTTTAATCAGATCAATGCCGTTTTGTACCTAAAGGGGGGAAAAACAAAGATTGATGTTGTTTTTTTTTTTGGAATTAGATTGATGTTGTCTTGAGGTTATTGTTGTTTGAATTAAGCTATTGTCGTCTAAAAGTTGCTGTCTTTTTAATCTTCAATCTTTTTTTTTTTTTTTTGCTAAATAATCTTTCATTCATTTTTTTTTTTTTACTCTTTTCGTTTTTTATGTTCTTTGTGGTCTTTTATTTCTCTCCATTTCCTATATTTATTGTCAATCATGTTGATCTTCTTTTTTTCGCATTTTTTTTATGGTTGTTTATGTTTATTTTTTTGGGCCATTCGTTGTCCTTTTTTTTAACTTTTTAGTAGTTTTTTTAGTTTGTGTCGTTTTCTTATATTACCTTTTTTCTTTTAACGGTAACATATTGTTGTTTTAAGTTTTAATGTCGATTGTCAATTCATGCCGTCCTCTATATAATAATTGTCGTTCTCAAGCTACATCATCATTTTTGAGGTCATTTTAGTGCTACCATCTGAATATTTCTTCAATATATATGCCAATTTCAGTGCTATATTTGTGACAAAAAGTGTAAAATATAGCATATTTGAGTCTTTGTATTCTTATGTAATGTTATGTATATGACATAGCCAAGTTTGTTCTTTTTTGTCATTGATTTGGAGGATGAAAATTTTGAGGAAATGTGGAGGAACCAGCACTCAAGCTGTATAGAGTATTCTTTATAATGAATTTTTTGGTGCGTGCAGTTTTTTAGGATTACATGATCCAACCTTCATTCTATGAGTTCATATTTTAAAACCACAGATTAGCTTCATTCTATGTATATGATAGACGTTTTTTGTCCGATAATTCAACACATTTTGACTGATGGATCATTGTCGTTGGTTGAATCAAACTGTTTTTGTTTAAATCGTATATGAGGTTGTTATGCATCTTAGTTTGCATGATTTTCTACAAAAATGTCCATGGAGCACGTTTAAATAAATGAGACATTGGGGGATTAAAATTACCAATTAAGCCTTTGTTGAAAGCATCAAAAGCAAAGGCTCTTACAAGTCTTATATTTCTCATTAGAAACAAAATCTTCCGAAGCTGTCTTCTAGACTTCTAGTCGCTACTCTTTTTTATTTTTTTATTTTTTATTTTAATTATTCAGTTATGGTATACATTTCATAATTAGTCTTGTTTATGATATAAAGGGACGTTTACGTGTAAACTTTAACGACTTAATAGTACATGGGCCTACATTTATATGTGTGTGTGTATATATATATATATATATATATATATGTCTGTCCTTATAATCTCCGATTCAATCTTCATCATTTATCTAATGGCGTGCAAGTATATACAATCTTATCTCCAAAATTATCCATTATAATCACATTAAAAAGTAGAAGAGGAAGAGTGAGAAAAGGTAAAACATTGGAGAAGCTAAAATTCTAGTCACCCACTTATATATTTAAAATATATCAAATCATAACCAGGGAATATATATATATATATATATATATATATATATATATATATACATAATAACCATGGTGAAGTGGTAGACCTCCGTTTTACATCCAGTCAACTACGCAGAATAATCGGTCCCTCATCACCAGCTTGGGATATATTTTCAAACGTGTAAATTGGTCTAGGTATTAAAAATTAAAGAAGAGGAAGAAAAGGCAGCAAAATTCCTGAATGAAAAAATTTAAAGATTATTGCATAACATGACAAAAAAATAATAATACTAGATTAATATGATATAAAATTAAATAAAAATTAACTCTAATTTGTATCATGTTGATTAAGAATGAAAAATTTGTGTTATGATGGTCAATATATGAAGAAAAAAAAATAGTTGTTTAAGTAATTTTCTCAATAAAAAAAAAGTAACATATATTTAGATTTGAACTAAATTATTGTGAAATAATAAAATATTTAAATAATTTCATTCAGTACCACTATTTCTGGTTGATTGACCCATTCTGGAGAAAGTGTTGCTTTTCGGGTATACTTTTAGGGATGTGGTTCTTGTTTATAATCCTATCAAATGGATACTATATTGAAATCTAATGATAAGTATGAAACCGTTCATCCAAGCACATTATTATCTTTTTAATCTTCATTCCTTTTATTTATTTATTTTTAAAATGTTCTTTATTTACTATGCAAATTATATTGGAATCTAATAATTATTGGAATGGCAGACCTCTGTTTTACCTCCAGTCAACTACGCCAAAAGTCATCGGATTCATCATTATTTACTTGTATTGTCAAACGTGTAAATTGGTCTAGATATAGAGAAAAAAAAAATTAAAAAGAGTAAAAAAGTAGCAGAACGAAAAAGTGCATTTTTTAAAATATAAATTATATTCTAGTTAAATTTGTCCGATAAATAGTTCCTACATTTTTTAAAACAAATATTGACCCTTGTTAAATCAGATTAATGTCGTTGTGTAGCACAAAAAAGGGGGGGAATAGAATATTGATGTCGTTTTTGAGGTTATTGTTGTTTTAAGCTGTTGTCGTCTAGAAGATACTGTCCTTTTAATCTTTAATCGGCTTTTTTTTTATTGCCAAAACAATTATTATTTGTTAATTTTTTTAAAACTATTTTCATTTTAATATATATTCTTTCTGGTCTTTACCTTTCTCTCATTTCCTATATTGTTTTCGTCGATCATGTAGATTTTTCCGTTTTTGCATTTGTTTACTGTTGTTCATTATTTTAATTTTTGGCTTCTTCTTTTTTTTCCCCTCAATTTTATGGAAGATATTGTCGTTTTTAGCTTAATGTCGTTTCTCGATTCATGCTATCCTCTATATAATAGTTGTCGTTTCCAAACGACTCTTTTTTGTCATTGTTTTAATGTACTTTTTGTCGACTTCTCTTGTGTCCTCTAATCCTACCAACGTGAACGGTTCAGTATACATGACCATTGCATACATCTTGGAGTACTATACATGACCAAAATTTTTTTTTACTTATCCATACAAGTAGCTCTGAAAATATTGGCTTGTCCTCCATATTTCTTCTTAATGTGAAAAACTCAACAGAGAAAACCCTTGAATATATATGCTTCAAGAAATAGTAGTTTTCATGATCAACAGAATATAACAAGTTAATACACCATGGAAGGATCCTTTAGAGAGAGAGAGAGAGAGAGAGAGAGAGAGAGAGAGAGTAATTGATGCGACAAATTAATTAAATACATACAACATTTGCTGTAAGAACTGAAAAAGATGAAGATGAAGACGAAGAAGGTTAGGAATAACATGTCCTTAGATGTATTTGCCATTATTTCCTGAAAATATGCCGAGCGTTAAAATTATTGATGTTTATAGCATAAGTTGCATGCATATGTTAGTTTTTTGTTGGATGGTTTATTCTATTTCAATGTACTAGCATTTTTTTTTTTTTGAAGAAAAAAATTTCTAGCAATTATAACTATATGCAAATCAAGGGACGCATACAACTATTTCTCTAATGTTTGAATCTGGGAAATATCTCTTCAAATATGAAAAGGGATGCCCGTTAATTTAATCCGTAATGAAGTATTTTGTTTTTATCCACAATAATTCAATTAAAAGATTGGGAACTTATATCTTATAGTATTTGATATTAGCAGATTTTTTGAATCAATAAAAAAATTAAATAAATGACGAGGAAAGTCAGTTCATCACCAAATAAAGAGAGGGAGGGAGGGAAAAAAAAATATTCTTGTTGGTCAGATTTTCCATTTAAGCATTCATTCCTGTAAAAGAGTTTGATATAACTAAATTAGCTTTGATGTTCTTTTTCCAAAGCTTCGAAAGGACATTTAGTCGATCTTTCGCTCTTTCCTAATACGTAGTCGTTTATGCTCATTTGCATAGATGAACTAGAGCTTTCGGAATCAGAATTGAGAATTACTTAAAAAATGATGAGGAGACTGTAACTTTGAGGTTAACGAAAATAGGCTAGCCTAAGTAGTTCGGGTTAATGTAACGAATTATCTTCGGAAGCTGAATATTAAAGAAAAGATTGCTCTTGTCCAAAAAAAAAAAAAAAGAAAGGAAAAAAATTCTCAAGAAGAAAGGAGTGTTTTCGCACGTGTATTAAAAATTGAAAAATATTAAGAGCATCAACTTTAATGAGTAAAGCTAGGAAGCACCTCTGGTGTCTTACACTATCTGAGATGACCCCCCCTACATAGCTTGCCATTCAGTAAGAGATGGGATCCATTAAAAAAAAAACAAAACAAAACAACTTTGTGGTGAGAGCACCTGGTGTCCCATAGCTTTATTTAACTCTAATCCTAATTTTTGAGTACCAACTTATATGATATAAAAGCTGTCATTCTTTTATTGGTATGTAGTTAAAATATTGCCATATTAATTGATAGCTTCTAGTAATGAAAATATGATATATGAGTTGGTATATAAAAAAATTAAGATTATAGTTATTGTCCCTAATACAAGCCTTAAAAATTTGTATAGTAACAGAGTTATAGTGTATATATTAATATATATATATATATATAAATTATTATCTATAAGATCCTTAATATTTGACTTTTTCCATTCCTAGAAAGTGACGATAAGATTAGTGATACTTATAGCACGTATAAATTGTACGTCTTTTTTGTTTTTTATATAATTTTTTAACATGCTTTTAATATAAATATCTTTTTTGACTACGTATTTGCGTATTCAGCCATATTTTAACGAAGGGATTTAAACAAACAAACTATTGTCTATAGCATTAGATCTGGAAAGTTGTCTTTTCAAACGCAACAAGCGATGCCCAGCTTCTAACTTAACTGACAAGACATGCTTTGCATAAAAATATTCTTTGAGATTCGTCTTATGGAATGATTTTTCTTTTTAAGTAAATAGATAGATAAAGGAGGAAGGACAATCGATATGAAGAGAGATTTTCTGCTTAAATGGGAACTAGTAGGTTGAAGGCGGGTGGGGATGGATGGTTTCACTGGTTTGGCAGATGGGTAGGGATTTTTAAATACAATTTCAAAATTTTAATTTTAGCAAATTTAAAAATTCAAATTACAAAAATTAATTTTCTCAAAATAAAAAAGGGACCCAATTACATCTTCTTGATTAAAAACTTAATACAATATTTATCATTCACCAACTCTTTTTTGTTTAAAAATTTTAATCAGTTTTTTTTTTTTTTTAGGAGATACATATACAAAAGATGACTTATGAACAATTTAATATCTCAATCAGTGGATTAGAAGATGCTAAAGAGTTACAGCCCGAAAAATGAAAATAAATTATACTAATTGTATGTATATATTTAATCTTAATTATAGAAAGAAAGAGAACTAAAAACAATGAAACCAAAAATGAAAATCAATACGTATAGCATCATGAATTGGTGGAGTTCGAAGAGACATTGTGAAAATAATAAAAAATCTTAACTCTAAATTTTCATTTGTAGAGAGAAAGTGCTACCACTTTCATTTATAAGGGTGTAAGTAATCTGAAACTCATTAAGAAAATTAAAGTGTAAATTGTGGAGAAGATCCTATTTAAATATTAATTATTTTCCAAAAATGCTTGTGACAAATTTGAAAAAAAAATAAAGTATTTCAATGTGACAATTAGAAGAAAAGCATTTTTATTAGAGATGTATTTTAAAAATAATACTTTATATGACTACATCAAAATATGTTTAAGTAGCTAGGGACAAAACTGAAACAAATATATATTTTAAAGGATTGGTAAAAAGAAATAAGGATAACTTTTGAAAAAAAATTTTAATAGGAAGCATTGACAGAAAAAAGTGAAGATTTATTTAACAAAGGGGTCGAGAAGCAAGTATGTGTTCGTCATAAAAATGGAGATAAAAAAAACTGTTGTATTTTTGCAAGACAACCACAAACATACTAAAAATAAGATTTTAAAAATTGGATAAATGTGAGAAAATTATCTCTATAGAGTGATCACTTTTATTTATTTATTTATTTATTTTTGGATAGACCCATAGAGTGATTAGTTGATGAAAGTATTTAATTAGAACCACATATGAATTTACAACACTACATGATATGTTTAAAGAAACACATGAGTACGAAAAATTATTAAAAAACGTGAGTTGGAGAACACATACATTGCTTTGAGAGACATTTCAAAATACAAAATTTCCAAAATAATAATAATAATAATAATATAGACAATGGTAACAAAAAGTATTAAAAACAATTCACAGTAAATATATATGATAAATACATATGTATATATGGTAAATATATAGATATGTATATATATATATGTATATATATATATATTTAGTTGAAGTATAAGGTTTTTCATTGCGCAAGAGAAGACAAAATGAAAAAGTTGAAATGTAGGATATCAAAAAAAAAAGAAAAAGACATGTGGCCTTTTATATGCCATTGATTTCAACTACATGAAAAAAGAATAATTCCTAACCATTGGATTTTTGGTTGAAGAACAAAAATGTTCTGCTTTATTCTATTTTCTATATATACTAGTCGGGAAATGCGCGAAGCGCGAATGAGATAATCAAACAAAGCAAAACAAATTTTAAAAATATATATAATTTTTTGTAAAACTCCGTCGTGCCTATTAGAGTGGAATAAGAGATAAGAATATAGTATATAAAAAGGAAGAAAATAAAATACATTAGAATGAAAAAGTAAATAAAATAAAATAAAGGCATTTGAAGGAAAAGCAAAATAAAACACAAAAAAAAAAAAAGAAAAAAAAAGAACCAAGGTTGAGGACAAATGGCAGAAGTGCAAACTCAATATTGCACAACTTATTAATGGGAAAAGTAAAAGCCCGTATTTAGAAAGTTTAATCTCGTAATTTAAAACTTTTTTTCACACTATTTTCTTTTATAAAATTTTAAATTTTCCATTTAAATTTACTGTCATGACAGGCCAAAATTATTTTAGCTCTGCACACCCTACTAGATTCTCTCCATGTCTCTTACTTTGCTATTAAAGTAATATGGTGTAATTTAAAAAAAAAAAAAAAAAAAAAAAAATTGGGCACTTTTTTTCTTAGTACTAGTTGGAAAATGAACTTCGTGAATGTGAGAATGACAAACAAAGCAAAAAATTTTTTGCTTTGTTAAATTATCACTGATAGGGATTGGATCTATTGTGTGGCATTCATTGAAATGTAGTAAGAGATAAAAATAGAGTACATAAAAAGAGAGAAAATAAAAGGTATTAGAAGGTGAAAGCGAAAAAAAAGGGAGAAAAATTAAAAGGCATTAAAAAAAAAAAAAAGAACCAAAGTTAAGGATACGTGGCACAATGAGGATGATCTGGTTTTTAATTGAGACTTTAATATATGGAGACGATATGGAATGATTATTATAGATTTCATTTATAACCAATTTATAAGTTAGTTGTACTTATAGATGGTTCTTATCCAAATCTCATATTGTTCATACAAAAAAAAAAAAAAAAAAAAAAAAAAAAATCCAAAATTGTCTTTTGGACTTCTAATCACTAGTCTTCTACATAACGACTTAGTAGTAAATTGTCTTCCTGACTTCTAATCAATAGTCTTCTACATAACGACTTAGTAGTAAATGATGATGGTGATTATTATTATTATTATTATATATATATATATATATATAGCATACTCTCTTATTTGATTGCTGAACTTATTAATTTTTTTACCTAATTTAAATAATTAGGTGATTTCATTATAAATTTTTTTCAATAATACTTGTATTTTACACCAACAGTTGTTAAACTATATTATGTTGCACAAAAATTTTATATAAAATTATAAATAAGTCAACTAATTATTATAAATAATTTACTATAAAGTTATAACTGCCAAGTCAGATAGAGACAATTCATATTAAAATGAACCCCATTAAAAAGGAGAGGAAGATTGAGACAAAGTAAAAATAGAAAAAGCTAAATTCTAGTCACCCACTTATACATATATAATATATTAAATCACTGCATTATCGGAAATGAAACAGATATTTTCACCACCTTTATTTTGATAAGAAAATAACCATGGTGAAGTGGTAGACCTACTTTTTACCCCCAGTCAAATATAATTGGTCCACCATCATTAATCGGTTGTATTGTCAAACGTGTAAACAGGTCTTAGTATAAAAATTCAAAAATAAAAAGAGGAGAAAAATAGCAAAACAAAGAAGGGCATCTTTTTCATTTTGAATACAAATCCACTCTTTACAATTAGTATGCAGTCAAATTTGTCACACAAATAGTTCCTAAACTTTTTTTAAAACATCAATTTGTGTTTGTTTAACCGGACTAATATCGTTTTGTACCTGTAAAAGAGAGAGAGAGATTGATGTGGTTTTGAGGACATTATTGTTTCAAGTTGTCATATAGAAACTCTGAGTTTTTATTATAAATTATACTCAAATGTTTATTTAAACTTAATATTTGTATTCAAATATAAAATTTAAATTGTATATTCAAATTAAATGTATATCTGGATAGTTTTTCTAAAGTAACACTTAAATTGTGTAATGTAAAAAAGCTTGTTAGGAATTTTTAAAGAGTAAAAATTCATATTTGGAGTTGAGTTAAGTTATTGTGAAATATTAAAATATGCAGATAATTTCACACCAATTCCAACTTCTTATTGATTGATCCATTCTAGAGAGCTCATATTCGTGTAAACTTTTTGAAATGTGATTGTTGATCATAGCCCACCAAATGGATATTATATTAGAGTCCCATAATAACCATTGAAATGGTTGTCCAAAACACACTATTGCCTTTTAATCTTCATTTTAAATAATTTTATTTTCACTATTTTTGTTTTTTACATTTTTTTTTCTTTTTCGTGTTTTTTTTTTTTTTTTTTTCATTTTCTCTCATTTCCTATGTTATTTTCATCGATCATGTAATTTTTTTTCGCATTTTATTTATTTGTATTTATTGGCAGTTTTTCATTTTTTTTTTTTGTGGTTTTTCAACTTTTTCATGTAGTTTTCTTATAAAGTTTTTTTTCTTATTTTTTTATTTTTTATTTTTTAAGGGAAGAGATATTCTTGTTTTTAGCTCATTGTCGTTTCTCAATTCAATTCGCCGTCTAATGCCATTATTGTCGTTTACACTCGATATCTTTTTCTTTTTCTTTTTTTGGCGCCTTTTCAATGTTCTTGTGGAGAATTTTGCAGATTTTCTGTTTTCGCACAAAAATAATTCAATAATCTAAGAAAGTCTTCTCAAATAAAAAAAAAAAAAAAGGTGTTTCACAAGCTACTTATTAATATTCATCAACATAAGTAATATAATCATTTGATAAAAAGCATCCACATACAATCTTCACTCTTTCACCCGTTGCATCGCACGGGCAAGAAGCCTACTTTCAAACACGACACAATTCTTCCATCCAGAAGCAGAACATAAGAAAAAGGACATAACCAATCCAACAAGTGTTTTCAAATACAAATTGGAATTCCACGAGTTCCTTTTATTTTCATACACACACAACAGAAATTAAAATCCTTTGATACAAAAAGCATCCTCACGAAACAGAGTAAAGTAGCACACAATCTCGACTCTCCAACGGAAATCCCCAGCCAAGCACAAGCCTTCAACATCCTACATTCGAGAAAACCAACAATATGAAAGAGCAGGCCAGTCCATGTAGCACAGAGCTAGAAACATGACTTAAATCAACAACTCAAGAAGCGAAAAATGACAAACACGTTTATATCTTAGTGAAAATATAAGCGAAGAAAATTCAATCATGTTTATACAACCAAAATAAAATATTTAGCATCTTAAGTGTGAATAGCTGAAGCTAGTAAGTATGCAATATTTGAAGACTATATTTATAATAGCAGATGGTTATGTTTGGAGAGCCTCAAGAAGCTGAATAGTGGACAGAAATGAAAGAAACAAGATTTATTAATAGTCCTCAAGGGCACGACCATCTTGTTTCTCTCTAAATTAATTTCCTTCCAAATTGATTCGTGACTTCAAGTTGGACTTTAAGCAGTTTGAGATCGGAAAAATTACAGGAAAAATATCACACAGGGGAATGGAATTATTATTTAAACTCTTCAAAGAAATAAAAAATAAAACAAGAGATAGGGACAGAGATATTAACTCACCAGACACGCACCAATCAAGCTCGAGTCTGCCATTTGTAGTCACGGGGTCGTCCACTGAAACCATTTCCTGACACAGATAATGGCAAGATCTCGATAATGATGTCATCGACACGTTCATAGTACTTTATCCTCCATATGCGGGAAAACATGAGTGGCGCAACAACAATCGCAAACCCAGTTAAGAGTCCGATTTCAACACTTAACAGAGTCCAATCGATCTTCCTCCCAGAATTTGAATGGTTGTCTTCCTTTGGATCTGCCACTTTAGCTGAGCAGTTTTTTGTCAAAGGGAACCCACATAGTCCATCATTTCCGATGTAGGAATCGGCTGAGAATGTTTGAAGTTGACTGCCTGTTGGGATCATTCCAACCAGACGATTGAATGAGACGTTTAGAAATTCGAGGAATGTGAGGCTCTGGAGTTGTGTTGGAATTGCTCCAGTGAGGTTGTTCCACGAGAGGTCCAGGGACTCCAGCTTTAACAAATTCCCTATGGAAGGAGGGATTTGACCTGTGAGAGAGTTATGAGACAAGTTGAGGGAGTAAAGTGCTTTGAGTTGACCCATTTCCACTGGTATCGGTCCATGGAAGTTGTTTCTGGAGAGATCGATGTAAGTGAAGACAGTTAGGATCTTTGACAGCTCCATCTCTCTCCCTTTGGAGATCACTATCACCTTATACACATAATGTATGAAGGTAACGGGTCCGGCAAAGCTTAGAACAACTGAATAGGGATCATCTCCATCAGCCATCATTCCCTGCAACTTTGCTAACCATCGTCTTGGTAGTTCTCCACTAAAATTATTGTGAGCGATGTCGAATATTTGGAGCACTGGCCAGCTTCCATTAGCATTTAGACACTCAATGTTACCATGCAACTTGTTGGATCGAAGAATGAGGACACGCAAACTGGATAAGTTCTTCACCAAGCAGGGGAATTCACCGATCAGTTCATTGTGCCCAAGGTCCAAAACCTCCAAATAAAAGCAATTTGCTAGTGATTTTGGAATCTCCCCTTCAATGAAATTTCCATTGAGATCTAATGCCTTCAACCAGCAACCACTTGGGAACACGTCAGGAATTGGGCCTTTGAAGTTGTTATTACCCAGATTCAGGATCTCATGTGAATCACTAGTTTCTAGTAAGCATGTAGGTATTATTCCACTTAAATTATTATGAGACAAATCGAGAACTGTAATGTTGACATCACAGATGCATTCAGATACATCTCCTACAAGACTATTGTTTGAGAGGGAAAAGAAAAGTAACCACGACATATTGCGAAAATAATCATGTGGAAAGGCTGTAAAATTATTGCTAGAGAAATCTAGATAATAAGGATTTCTTGGAAGAACAGGGATGTTTCCTTGAAGCTGGTTAAAGTGTAGGTCAAGGATTTCAAGATGTTTAAGTAA
Organism: Ficus hispida; assembly: GCA_025413025.1. Lineage (NCBI taxonomy): Eukaryota > Viridiplantae > Streptophyta > Magnoliopsida > Rosales > Moraceae > Ficus > Ficus hispida. The sequence continues at coordinate 31,660,053 of CM046374.1, forward strand.
ACCAGATGGTTCCTGCCCGCTCACAAGGTTATTATGTGAAAGATTTAGATATGAAAGACTCCTGTTCCCGGCTTCCGAAATCCATTTAGGTATCTCTCCTGAATCTGGTTATTAGAAAGATCTAATATAGTAACTCTGATAGATTTTTAAATCAGGAAATGATTTGAGACTATTATATGAAAGTTCAAGCGAAGCAAGATTGCTAGACCTGGAAACATTTTGGGGTTTTCGGTGACATTGAACTTGTTGTAAGACAAAGATAGCACGGTCAGATTTCAAGTTTGAAGATGGATGCTGGAATTAGCCCTTCTAGATTGTTGTGACTCAAATCCAGAGTATACAACGATGAAGACGATGTCGTTTCAAACTCAAGAATGGGACCACTAAATTGGTTGTTGGACAACAAAATGCTTTTCCAAATGTGGAAGTGAAAATAGAGACAAGGAATTTCACCGGCTAGACCATTGTCAGAAAGATATAGACTGGTGAGTTTCTTGAACAAATTAAAAGATGGGACTGAACCTGTAAAATTATTTCTTGACAGATCAACATGAACAAGTTGGACGAGGTTTGACATGGAACTTGGAAGTATGCATTAAATTGACACTTGGAAAGTTGCAATGGATAGGTTCTGAAGGTTGCCAAGAGATTCTGGTAACCTCCCTGCAAACCTAGTGGAAGAGAGATGTAATTCTTGAAGAGAATTATTTATTCGAAACTCGGTAGAGTACCCTGAAGAAAGTGATTTAATGAATCTTAATGATCTGAAGTGTTGGTAATTTGGAATATCCCGCTATGAAATGTTCCTATTAGCCCGCAATTACGAAGATTCAAGAAAGTCAAATTTGACAATTTTGCAAAGGATTGTGGAACTGGAGAAGACAAATTGGTACCTTCTAGATCAACCACTGACAAGGATTGAAGCTTCACAGCGACTCATCCAATGGGCCGGGTACATAGCAACGGATAACTCAAGATACGAAGGTTAGGCAGTGAGGATGATAATGCGTGACACCACCCGCTCCAGATGCTGAGACGTTGAACCATCAAGGCGTAGCTCTTGAAGCTTTGAGAGGTTCTGAACGAGCATCTTCAAATTTGATATCCCAAGGTTCTTTCATCTAACCAAGGAGAAACGGATAAATCAAGAGTGACAAGCTTCTTAGACGGGATATGGCAAGTGGCACTTCCCCTAAAGCCTGCAGATGCTAGATTCAAAAGACTCAAATTGTGAGATTACCAATCCTTGAGGGGATTGTAGAGTCGAAGTTGTTATCAGACAGATCAAGGCTCTTGAGATGTTGCAGATTGAAAAGAGTGCATGAATTGTCAAGCCGACCATAGATTCCCTTCACTCAAGTCAAGATGAGTGACACGGCCCTCTTCACAGGCTACACCTTCCAGGAGCAGCAGTCAGAACTTTCGTTCCACGTCACGAACTTCCTCGATACTTCACGGTCGAAATCTAGGCGTTCTTCAATTGGAGCAACAAAAA
>CM046374.1:31661647-31705083 GCA_025413025.1 Ficus hispida
AAAAGATACTCTATTTTGCTGTTTTTATTTCCTCATTATATATATATATAATATATATATATATATTATATTACCACCAATTAACAAGTTTGACGATGCTCAATAATGCTTCTTAGAAGATAAAAACCAAATCCCCATTAGTAATTGTAGAAAGTTATATCCAAGATCAACAAGAACTTTGCAGGCGTATTTTGGACTGGAGGTTCAACACGCTTTCATCGATCATTCTTACTGTTTTTTTTTTTTTTTACATTAATTTTGTTTCAATCGAAAATGAGGTTGTTGTGCATCTTAGATTGGATGATTTACTACAAAATTAGACATTGGGGATTCAAAATACCAAGCCTTCTTTGAATGCATCAATAGCAAAGGCTCTTACAAGTCTTATATTGTTCAAGCATTAAAAAAATGGCAACTTTTTGAGAATTTACATCTTCCAATATAGTTCTATTCTAATCAATAGTCTTCCAAAGAACATTTTATAATTATTCTTTTGATAATTGGTCTTCTTTCAAATGTAAGGGACATTAACGCATAAACTTTAACGACTTGGTAGTAAATGACTTTCCTACATATGTAGCATTCTTTCTTGTCGATCACCGGTCTAATCAAAATTTTTTTAACGTTTTTATAACGACTAGATGATTTCATTATAACTTCTTTTAGTTATGTTTGTCTTTTATACCAACAATTGTAAAACAATATTTGTTACAACTATAGTTTATTAAAATTTTACAACAACCAGACAAGTCCTGGTGACAATTCCTACAAATATATATTTCTCTGTCCCTATATTCTATCAATCTCCGTTAGTAAACAATCTCATCTCCAATATTATCCATTCTCTCAATCTCCATTATTCCATGAAAAAGGAGTGGAAGAGTGAGAGAAAGTTTTAGAAAAAAAAAAAAAAAAGAGCTAATTAATTCTAGTCACCCACTTATACTTTTGAAATTTATTAAATCACCGCATTATCGGAAATAAAATAGATATTTCCACCACCTTTCTTGTTTTGAAAATTAACAAAAATAATCATGGTGAAGTGGTAGACCTCCTTTTTTTTTATCTCCAGTCAACTACGCCGAATCATTCGTCCCTCACTGCTAGTCATAGATCCATCATGTATTGAAGAAAAAAATAATAATAAGAGGACAAAATAGCTGAACAAACCTTGAAATTAGTTGTCGTAATCAAATTCGTCCCCAAAATATTTCCTAAACTTTCTTAATGTAAGCAAAAACTTAACTTTGCTTAATCAGATCAATGCCGTTTTGTACCTAAAGGGGGAAAAACAAAGATTGATGTTGTTTTTTTTTTGGAATTAGATTGATGTTGTCTTGAGTTATTGTTGTTTGAATTAAGCTATTGTCGTCTAAAAGTTGCTGTCTTTTAATCTTCAATCTTTTTTTTTTTTTTTTTTGCTAAAATAATCTTTCATTCATTTTTTTTTTTTTACTCTTTTCGTTTTTATGTTCTTTGTGGTCTTTTATTTCTCTCCATTTCCTATATTTATCGTCAATCATGTTGATCTTCTTTTTTCGCATTTTTTTTATGGTTGTTTATGTTTATTTTTTTGGGCCATTCGTTGTCCTTTTTTTTAAACTTTTTAGTAGTTTTTTTAGTTTGTGTCGTTTTCTTATATTACCTTTTTTCTTTTAACGGTAAGATATTGTTGTTTTAAGTTTTAATGTCGATTGTCAATTCATGCCGTCCTCTATATAATAATTGTCGTTCTCAAGCTACATCATCATTTTTGAGGTCATTTTAGTGCTACCATCTGAATATTTCTCCAATATATATGCCAATTTCAGTGCTATATTTGTGACAAAAATGTAAAATATAGCATATTTGAGTCTTTGTATTCTTATGTAATGTTATGTATATGACATGGCCAAGTTTGTTCTTTTTTGTCATTGATTTGGAGGATGAAACTTTTGAGGAAATGTGGAGGAACCAGCACTCAAGCTGTATAGAGTATTCTTTATAATGAATTTTTTGGTGCGTGCAGTTTTTTAGGATTACATGATCCAACCTTCATTCTATGAGTTCATATTTTAAAACCACAGATTAGCTTCATTCTATGTATATGATAGACGTTTTTTGTCCGATAATTCAACACATTTGATTGATCGATCATTGATGTTGGTTTAATCAAACTGTTTTTACATCGTATATGAGGTTGTTATGCATCTTAGTTTGCATGATTTTCTACAAAATGTCTATGGAGCACGTTTAAATAAATGAGACATTGGGGGATTAAAATTACCAATTAAGCCTTTGTTGAAAGCATCAAAAGCAAAGGCTCTTACAAGTCTTATATTTCTCATTAGAAACAAAATCTTCCGAAGCTGTCTTCTAGACTTCTAGTCGCTACTCTTTTTTATTTTTTTATTTTTTATTTTAATTATTCAGTTATGGTATACATTTCATAATTAGTCTTGTTTATGATATAAAGGGACGTTTACGTGTAAACTTTAACGACTTAATAGTACATGGGCCTACATTTATATGTGTGTGTATATATATATATATATATATATGTCTGTCCTTATAATCTCCGATTCAATCTTCATCATTTATCTAATGGCGTCCAAGTATATACAATCTTATCTCCAAAATTATCCATTATAATCACATTAAAAAGTAGAAGAGGAAGAGTGAGAAAAGGTAAAACATTGGAGAAGCTAAAATTCTAGTCACCCACTTATATATTTAAAATATATCAAATCATAACCAGGGAATATATATATAATATATATATATATATATACACACATAATAACCATGGTGAAGTGGTAGACCTCCGTTTTACATCCAGTCAACTACGCAGAATAATCGGTCCCTCATCACCAGCTTGGGATATATTTTCAAACGTGTAAATTGGTCTAGCTAGGTATTAAAAATTAAAGAAGAGGAAGAAAAGGCAGCAAAATTCCTGAATGAAAAAATTTAAAGATTATTGCATAACATGACAAAAAAAAATAATAATACTAGATTAATATGATATAAAATTAAATAAAATTAACTCTAATTTGTATCATGTTAATTAAGAATGAAAAATTTGTGTTATGATGGTCAATATATGAAGAAAAAAAAATAGTTGTTTAAGTAATTTTCTCAATCAAAAAAAAGTAACATATATTTAGATTTGAACTAAATTATTGTGAAATAATAAAATATTTAAATAATTTCATTCAGTACCACTATTTCTGGTTGATTGACCCATTCTGGAGAAAGTGTTGCTTTTCGGGTATACTTTAGGGATGTGGTTCTTGTTTATAATCCTATCAAATGGATACTATATTGAAATCTAATGATAAGTATGAAACCGTTCATCCAAGCACATTATTATCTTTTTAATCTTCATTCCTTTTATTTATTTATTTTTAAAATGTTCTTTATTTACTATGCAAATTATATTGGAATCTAATAATTATTGGAATGGCAGACCTCTGTTTTACCTCCAGTCAACTACGCCAAAAGTCATCGGATTCATCATTATTTACTTGTATTGTCAAACGTGTAAATTGGTCTAGATATAGAGAAAAAAAAAAATTAAAAAGAGTAAAAAAGTAGCAGAACGAAAAAGTGCATTTTTAAAAATATAAATTATATTCTAGTTAAATTTGTCCGATAAATAGTTCCTACATTTTTTAAAACAAATATTGACCCTTGTTAAATCAGATTAATGTCGTTGTGTAGCACAAAAAAGGGGGGAATAGAATATTGATGTCGTTTTTGAGGTTATTGTTGTTTAAGCTGTTGTCGTCTAGAAGATACTGTCCTTTTAATCTTTAATCGGCTTTTTTTTATTGCCAAACAATTATTATTTGTTAATTTTTTTAAAACTATTTTCATTTTAATATATATTCTTTCTGGTCTTTACCTTTCTCTCATTTCCTATATTGTTTTCGTCGATCATGTAGATTTTTCCTTTTTTGCATTTGTTTACTGTTGTTCATTATTTTAATTTTTGGCTTCTTTTTTTTTTCCCCTCAATTTATGGAAGATATTGTCGTTTTTAGCTTAATGTCGTTTCTCGATTCATGCTATCCTCTATATAATAGTTGTCGTTTCCAAACGACTCTTTTTTGTCATTGTTTTAATGTACTTTTTGTCGACTTCTCTTGTGTCCTCTAATCCTACCAACGTGAACGGTTCAGTATACATGACCATTGCATACATCTTGGAGTACTATACATGACCAAAATTTTTTTTTACTTATCCATACAAGTAGCTCTGAAAATATTGGCTTGTCCTCCATATTTCTTCTTAATGTGAAAAACTCAACAGAGAAAACCCTTGAATATATATGCTTCAAGAAATAGTAGTTTTCATGATCAACAGAATATAACAAGTTAATACACCATGGAAGGATCCTTTAGAGAGAGAGAGAGAGAGAGAGAGAGAGAGAGTAATTGATGCGACAAATTAATTAAATACATACAACATTTGCTGTAAGAACTGAAAAAGATGAAGATGAAGACGAAGAAGGTTAGGAATAACATGTCCTTAGATGTATTTGCCATTATTTCCTGAAAATATGCCGAGCGTTAAAATTATTGATGTTTATAGCATAAGTTGCATGCATATGTTAGTTTTTTGTTGGATGGTTTATTCTATTTCAATGTACTAGCATTTTTTTTTTTTGAAGAAAAAAATTTCTAGCAATTATAACTATATGCAAATCAAGGGACGCATACAACTATTTCTCTAATGTTTGAATCTGGGAAATATCTCTTCAAATATGAAAAGGGATGCCCGTTAATTTAATCCGTAATGAAGTATTTTGTTTTATCCACAATAATTCAATTAAAAGATTGGGAACTTATATCTTATAGTATTTGATATTAGCAGATTTTTGAATCAATAAAAAAATTAAATAAATGACGAGGAAAGTCAGTTCATCACCAAATAAAGAGAGGGAGGGAGGGAAAAAAAAATATTCTTGTTGGTCAGATTTTCCATTTAAGCATTCATTCCTGTAAAAGAGTTTGATATAACTAAATTAGCTTTGATGTTCTTTTTCCAAAGCTTCGAAAGGACATTTAGTCGATCTTTCGCTCTTTCCTAATACGTAGTCGTTTATGCTCATTTGCATAGATGAACTAGAGCTTTCGGAATCAGAATTGAGAATTACTTAAAAAATGATGAGGAGACTGTAACTTTGAGGTTAACGAAAATAGGCTAGCCTAAGTAGTTCGGGTTAATGTAACGAATTATCGTCGGAAGCTGAATATTAAAGAAAAGATTGCTCTTGTCCAAAAAAAAAAAAAAAGAAAGGAAAAAAATTCTCAAGAAGAAAGGAGTGTTTTCGCACGTGTATTAAAAATTGAAAAATATTAAGAGCATCAACTTTAATGAGTAAAGCTAGGAAGCACCTCTGGTGTCTTACATTATCTGAGATGACCCCCCTACATAGCTTGCCATTCAGTAAGAGATGGGATCCATTAAAAAAAAAACAAAACAAAACAACTTTGTGGTGAGAGCACCTGGTGTCCCATAGCTTTATTTAACTCTAATCCTAATTTTTGAGTACCAACTTATATGATATAAAAGCTGTCATTCTTTTATTGGTATGTAGTTAAAATATTGCCATATTAATTGATAGCTTCTAGTAATGAAAATATGATATATGAGTTGGTATATAAAAAAATTAAGATTATAGTTATTGTCCCTAATACAAGCCTTAAAAATTTGTATAGTAACAGAGTTATAGTGTATATATTAATATATATATATATATATTTTAAATTATTATCTATAAGATCCTTAATATTTGACTTTTTCCATTCCTAGAAAGTGACGATAAGATTAGTGATACTTATAGCACGTATAAATTGTACGTCTTTTTTGTTTTTTATATAATTTTTTAACATGCTTTTAATATAAATATCTTTTTTGACTACGTATTTGCGTATTCAGCCATATTTTAACGAAGGGATTTAAACAAACAAACTATTGTCTATAGCATTAGATCTGGAAAGTTGTCTTTTCAAACGCAACAAGCGATGCCCAGCTTCTAACTTAACTGACAAGACATGCTTTGCATAAAAATATTCTTTGAGATTCGTCTTATGGAATGATTTTTCTTTTTAAGTAAATAGATAGATAAAGGAGGAAGGACAATCGATATGAAGAGAGATTTTCTGCTTAAATGGGAACTAGTAGGTTGAAGGCGGGTGGGGATGGATGGTTTCACTGGTTTGGCAGATGGGTAGGGATTTTTAAATACAATTTCAAAATTTTAATTTTAGCAAATTTAAAAATTCAAATTACAAAAATTAATTTTCTCAAAATAAAAAAGGGACCCAATTACATCTTCTTGATTAAAAACTTAATACAATATTTATCATTCACCAACTCTTTTTTGTTTAAAAATTTTAATCAGTTTTTTTTTTTTTTAGGAGATACATATACAAAAGATGACTTATGAACAATTTAATATCTCAATCAGTGGATTAGAAGATGCTAAAGAGTTACAGCCCGAAAAATGAAAATAAATTATACTAATTGTATGTATATATTTAATCTTAATTATAGAAAGAAAGAGAACTAAAAACAATGAAACCAAAAATGAAAATCAATACGTATAGCATCATGAATTGGTGGAGTTCGAAGAGACATTGTGAAAATAATAAAAAATCTTAACTCTAAATTTTCATTTATAGAGAGAAAGTGCTACCACTTTCATTTATAAGGGTGTAAGTAATCTGAAACTCATTAAGAAAATTAAAGTGTAAATTGTGGAGAAGATCCTATTTAAATATTAATTATTTTCCAAAAATGCTTGTGACAAATTTGAAAAAAAAATAAAGTATTTCAATGTGACAATTAGAAGAAAAGCATTTTTATTAGAGATGTATTTTAAAAATAATACTTTATATGACTACATCAAAATATGTTTAAGTAGCTAGGGACAAAACTGAAACAAATATATATTTTAAAGGATTGGTAAAAAGAAATAAGGATAACTTTTGAAAAAAAAATTTAATAGGAAGCATTGACAGAAAAAAGTGAAGATTTATTTAACAAAGGGGTCGAGAAGCAAGTATGTGTTCGTCATAAAAATGGAGATAAAAAAACTGTTGTATTTTTGCAAAACAACCACAAACATACTAAAAATAAGATTTTAAAAATTGGATAAATGTGAGAAAATTATCTCTATAGAGTGATCACTTTTATTTATTTATTTATTTATTTTTGGATAGACCCATAGAGTGATTAGTTGATGAAAGTATTTAATTAGAACCACATATGAATTTACAACACTACATGATATGTTTAAAGAAACACATGAGTACGAAAAATTATTAAAAAACGTGAGTTGGAGAACACATACATTGCTTTGAGAGACATTTCAAAATACAAAATTTCCAAAATAATAATAATAATAATAATATAGACAATGGTAACAAAAAGTATTAAAAACAATTCACAGTAAATATATATGATAAATACATATGTATATATGGTAAATATATAGATATGTATATATATATATATATATTTAGTTGAAGTATAAGGTTTTTCATTGCGCAAGAGAAGACAAAATGAAAAAGTTGAAATGTAGGATATCAAAAAAAAAGAAAAAGACATGTGGCCTTTTATATGCCATTGATTTCAACTACATGAAAAAAGAATAATTCCTAACCATTGGATTTTTGGTTGAAGAACAAAAATGTTCTGCTTTATTCTATTTTCTATATATACTAGTCGGGAAATGCGCGAAGCGCGAATGAGATAATCAAACAAAGCAAAACAAATTTTAAAAATATATATAATTTTTTGTAAAACTCCGTCGTGCCTATTAGAGTGGAATAAGAGATAAGAATATAGTATATAAAAAGGAAGAAAATAAAATACATTAGAATGAAAAAGTAAATAAAATAAAATAAAGGCATTTGAAGGAAAAGCAAATTAAAACACAAAAAAAAAAAAAAGAAAAAAAAGAACCAAGGTTGAGGACAAATGGCAGAAGTGCAAACTCAATATTGCACAACTTATTAATGGGAAAAGTAAAAGCCCGTATTTAGAAAGTTTAATCTCGTAATTTAAAACTTTTTTTCACACTATTTTCTTTTATAAAATTTTAAATTTTCCATTTAAATTTACTGTCATGACAGGCCAAAATTATTTTAGCTCTGCACACCCTACTAGATTCTCTCCATGTCTCTTACTTTGCTATTAAAGTAATATGGTTGTAATTTAAAAACAAAAAAAAAAAAAAAAAAAAAATTGGGCACTTTTTTTCTTAGTACTAGTTGGAAAATGAACTTCGTGAATGTGAGAATGACAAACAAAGCAAAAAATTTTTTGCTTTGTTAAATTATCACTGATAGGGATTGGATCTATTGTGTGGCATTCATTGAAATGTAGTAAGAGATAAAAATAGAGTACATAAAAAGAGAGAAAATAAAAGGTATTAGAAGGTGAAAGCGAAAAAAAAGGGAGAAAAATTAAAAGGCATTAAAAAAAAAAAAAAGAACCAAAGTTAAGGATACGTGGCACAATGAGGATGATCTGGTTTTTAATTGAGACTTTAATATATGGAGACGATATGGAATGATTATTATAGATTTCATTTATAACCAATTTATAAGTTAGTTGTACTTATAGATGGTTCTTATCCAAATCTCATATTGTTCATACAAAAAAAAAAAAAAAAAAAAAAAAAATCCAAAATTGTCTTTTGGACTTTTAATCACTAGTCTTCTACATAACGACTTAGTAGTAAATTGTCTTCCTGACTTCTAATCAATAGTCTTCTACATAACGACTTAGTAGTAAATGATGATGGTGATTATTATTATTATTATTATTATTATATATATATAGCATACTCTCTTATTTGATTGCTGAACTTATTAATTTTTTTACCTAATTTAAATAATTAGGTGATTTCATTATAAATTTTTTTCAATAATACTTGTATTTTACACCAACAGTTGTTAAACTATATTATGTTGCACAAAAATTTTATATAAAATTATAAATAAGTCAACTAATTATTATAAATAATTTACTATAAAGTTATAACTGCCAAGTCAGATAGAGACAATTCATATTAAAAATGAACCCCATTAAAAAGGAGAGGAAGATTGAGACAAAGTAAAAATAGAAAAAGCTAAATTCTAGTCACCCACTTATACATATATAATATATTAAATCACTGCATTATCGGAAATGAAACAGATATTTTCACCACCTTTATTTTGATAAGAAAATAACCATGGTGAAGTGGTAGACCTACTTTTTACCCCCAGTCAAATATAATTGGTCCACCATCATTAATCGGTTGTATTGTCAAACGTGTAAACAGGTCTTAGTATAAAAATTCAAAAATAAAAAGAGGAGAAAAATAGCAAAACAAAGAAGGGCATCTTTTTCATTTTGAATACAAATCCACTCTTTACAATTAGTATGCAGTCAAATTTGTCACACAAATAGTTCCTAAACTTTTTTTAAAACATCAATTTGTGTTTGTTTAACCGGACTAATATCGTTTTGTACCTGTAAAAGAGAGAGAGAGATTGATGTGGTTTTGAGGACATTATTGTTTCAAGTTGTCATATAGAAACTCTGAGTTTTTATTATAAATTATACTCAAATGTTTATTTAAACTTAATATTTGTATTCAAATATAAAATTTAAATTGTATATTCAAATTAAATGTATATCTGGATAGTTTTTCTAAAGTAACACTTAAATTGTGTAATGTAAAAAAGCTTGTTAGGAATTTTTAAAGAGTAAAAATTCATATTTGGAGTTGAGTTAAGTTATTGTGAAATATTAAAATATGCAGATAATTTCACACCAATTCCAACTTCTTATTGATTGATCCATTCTAGAGAGCTCATATTCGTGTAAACTTTTTGAAATGTGATTGTTGATCATAGCCCACCAAATGGATATTATATTAGAGTCCCATAATAACCATTGAAATGGTTGTCCAAAACACACTATTGCCTTTTAATCTTCATTTTAAATAATTTTATTTTCACTATTTTTGTTTTTTACATTTTTTTTTCTTTTTCGTGTTTTTTTTTTTTTTTTTCATTTTCTCTCATTTCCTATGTTATTTTCATCGATCATGTAATTTTTTTTCGCATTTTATTTATTTGTATTTATTGGCAGTTTTTCATTTTTTTTTTTGTGGTTTTTCAACTTTTTCATGTAGTTTTCTTATAAAGTTTTTTTTCTTATTTTTTTATTTTTTATTTTTTAAGGGAAGAGATATTCTTGTTTTTAGCTCATTGTCGTTTCTCAATTCAATTCGCCGTCTAATGCCATTATTGTCGTTTACACTCGATATCTTTTTCTTTTTCTTTTTTGGCGCCTTTTCAATGTTCTTGTGGAGAATTTTGCAGATTTTCTGTTTTCGCACAAAAATAATTCAATAATCTAAGAAAGTCTTCTCAAATAAAAAAAAAAATGGTGTTTCACAAGCTACTTGTTAATATTCATCAACATAAGTAATATAATCGTTTGATAAAAAGCATCCACATACAATCTTCACTCTTTCACCCGTTGCATCGCACGGGCAAGAAGCCTACTTTCAAACACGACACAATTCTTCGATCAAGAAGCAGAACATAAGAAAAAGGACATAACCAATCCAACAAGTGTTTTCAAATACAAATTGGAATTCCACGAGTTCCTTTTATTTTCATACACACAGAACAGAAATTAAAATCCTTTGATACAAAAGCATCCTCACGAAACAGAGTAAAGTAGCACACAATCTCGACTCTCCAACGGAAATCCCCAGCCAAGCACAAGCCTTCAACATCCTACATTCGAGAAAACCAACAATATGAAAGAGCAGGCCAGTCCATGTAGCACAGAGCTAGAAACATGACTTAAATCAACAACTCAAGAAGCGAAAAATGACAAACACGTTTATATCTTAGTGAAAATATAAGCGAAGAAAATTCAATCATGTTTATACAACCAAAATAAAATATTTAGCATCTTAATGTGAATAGCTGAAGCTAATAAGTATGCAATATTTGAAGACTATATTTATAATAGCAGATGGTTATGTTTGGAGAGCCTAAAGAAGCTGAATAGTGGACAGAAATGAAAGAAATAAGATTTATTAATAGTCCTCAAGTGCACGACCATCTTGTTTCTCTCTAAATTAATTTCCTTCCAAATTGATTCGTGACTTCAAGTTGGACTTTAAGCAGTTTGAGATCGGAAAAATTACAGGAAAAATATCACACAGGGGAATGGAATTATTATTTAAACTCTTCAAAGAAATAAAAAATAAAACAAGAGATAGGGACAGAGATATTAACTCACCAGACACGCACCAATCAAGCTCGAGTCTGCCATTTGTAGTCACGGGGTCGTCCACTGAAACCACTTCCTCGACACAGATAATGGCAAGATCTCGATAATGATGTCATCGACACGTTCATAGTACTTTATCCTCCATATGCGGGAAAACATGAGTGGCGCAACAACAATCGCAAACCCAGTTAAGAGTCCGATTTCAACACTTAACAGAGTCCAATCGATCTTCCTCCCAGAATTTGAATGGTTGTCTTCCTTTGGATCTGCCACTTTAGCTGAGCAGTTTTTTGTCAAAGGGAACCCACATAGTCCATCATTTCCGATGTAGGAATCGGCTGAGAATGTTTGAAGTTGACTGCCTGTTGGGATCATTCCAACCAGATGATTGAATGAGACGTTTAGAAATTCGAGGAATGTGAGGCTCTGGAGTTGTGTTGGAATTGCTCCAGTGAGGTTGTTCCACGAGAGGTCCAGGGACTCCAGCTTTAACAAATTCCCTATGGAAGGAGGGATTTGACCTGTGAGAGAGTTATGAGACAAGTTGAGGGAGTAAAGTGCTTTGAGTTGACCCATTTCCGCTGGTATCGGTCCATGGAAGTTGTTTCTGGAGAGATCGATGTAAGTGAAGACAGTTAGGATCTTTGACAGCTCCATCTCTCTCCCTTTGGAGATCACTATCACCTTATACACATAATGTATGAAGGTAACGGGTCCGGCAAAGCTTAGAACAACTGAATAGGGATCATCTCCATCAGCCATCATTCCCTGCAACTTTGCTAACCATCGTCTTGGTAGTTCTCCACTAAAATTATTGTGAGCGATGTCGAATATTTGGAGCACTGGCCAGCTTCCATTAGCATTTAGACACTCAATGTTACCATGCAACTTGTTGGATCGAAGAATGAGGACACGCAAACTGGATAAGTTCTTCACCAAGCAGGGGAATTCACCGATCAGTTCATTGTGCCCAAGGTCCAAAACCTCCAAATAAAAGCAATTTGCTAGTGATTTTGGAATCTCCCCTTCAATGAAATTTCCATTGAGATCTAATGCCTTCAACGAACAACCACTTGGGAACGCATCAGGAATTGGGCCTTTGAAGTTGTTATTACCCAAATTCAGGATCTCATGTGAATCACTAGTTTCTAGTAAGCATGTAGGTATTCTTCCACTTAAATTATTATGAGACAAATCGAGAACTGTAATGTTGACATCACAGATGCATTCAGATACATCTCCTTCAAGACTATTGTTTGAGAGGGAAAAGAAAAGTAACCACGACATATTGCGAAAATAATCATGTGGAAAGGCTGTAAAATTATTGCTAGAGAAATCTAGATAATAAGGATTTCTTGGAAGAATAGGGATGTTTCCTTGAAGCTGGTTAAAGTGTAGGTCAAGGATTTCAAGATGTTTAAGTAAACCAGATGGTTCCTGCCCGCTCACAAGGTTATTATGTGAAAGATTTAGATATGAAAGACTCCTGTTCCCGGCTTCCGAAATCCATTTAGGTATCTCTCCTGAAATCTGGTTATTAGAAAGATCTAAATATAGTAACTCTGATAGATTTTTTAAATCAGGAAATGATTTGAGACTATTATATGAAAGTTCAAGCGAAGCAAGATTGCTAGACCCTGGAAACATTTTGGGGTTTTCGGTGACATTGAACTTGTTGTAAGACAAAGATAGCACGGTCAGATTTCCAAGTTTGAAGATGGATGCTGGAATTAGCCCTTCTAGATTGTTGTGACTCAAATCCAGGGTATACAACGATGAAGACGATGTCGTTTCAAACTCAAGAATGGGACCACTAAATTGGTTGTTGGACAACAAAATGCTTTCCAAATGTGGAAGTGAAAATAGAGACAAAGGAATTTCACCGGCTAGACCATTGTCAGAAAGATATAGACTGGTGAGTTTCTTGAACAAATTAAAAGATGGGACTGAACCTGTAAAATTATTTCTTGACAGATCAACATGAACAAGTTGGACGAGGTTTGACATGGAACTTGGAAGTATGCCATTAAATTGACACTTGGAAAGTTGCAATATGGATAGGTTCTGAAGGTTGCCAAGAGATTCTGGTAACCTCCCTGCAAACCTAGTGGAAGAGAGATGTAATTCTTGAAGAGAATTATTTATTCGAAACTCGGGTAGAGTACCCTGAAGAAAGTGATTTAATGAAATCTTAATGATCTGAAGTGTTGGTATTTGGAATATCCCGCTATGAAATGTTCCTATTAGCCCGCAATTACGAAGATTCAAGAAAGTCAAATTTGACAATTTTGCAAAGGATTGTGGAACTGGAGAAGACAAATTGGTACCTTCTAGATCAACCACTGACAAGGATTGAAGCTTCACAAGCGACTCATCCAATGGGCCGGGTACATAGCAACGGGATAAACTCAAGATACGAAGGTTAGGCAGTGAGGATGATAATGCGTGACACCACCCGCTCCCAGATGCTGAGACGTTTGAACCATCAAGGCGTAGCTCTTGAAGCTTTGAGAGGTTCTGAACGAGCATCTTCAAATTTGATATCCCAAGGTTCTTTTCATCTAACCAAGGAGAAACGGATAAATCAAGAGTGACCAAGCTTCTTAGACGGGATATGGCAAGTGGCACTTCCCCCCTAAAGCCTGCAGATGCTAGATTCAAAAGACTCAAATTTGTGAGATTACCAATCCTTGAGGGGATTGTAGAGTCGAAGTTGTTATCAGACAGATCAAGGCTCTTGAGATGTTGCAGATTGAAAAGAGTGCATGAATTGTCAAGCCGACCATAGATTCCCTCCTCACTCAAGTCAAGATGAGTGACACGGCCCTCTTCACAGGCTACACCTTCCCAGGAGCAGCAGTCAGAACTTTCGTTCCACGTCACGAACTTCCTCGATACTTCACGGTCGAAATCTAGGCTGTTCTTCAATTGGAGCAACAAAAATTGCTGAGAGCCAAGACATTCGCGAGAAACCACGAGTGTGCAAAGGCCGAGTAGGATTGAACAAATGAAGGGCAATGCAAGCGGTGGAATGTTGTTTCTCATTGTTGGATTTTAGTAGAGGGAGAAATCAAATTAGCAAATTGAAGTACTAAAACCAGAAAACCCAAGCCGTGTATATATATGTATGAGCACGTCAGTCAAAAGTCTTGCTATGTTATGACCAATGGTATCAAAAGCGTTGTCCTTTCAAAGTTATTTCTTCAGACAAATGACCTTATACACAGAGAGACCAAACATATCCATTTTGGTCATTTCACTCGGAAAATGAAAATTTCGAGGAGATCTAGATATTGAGGGCATCTATTGAGAGCCCTCTGTTAACTTTTATCACTTTCAATCCACCAAATAGATTTTAAATATCAATTATCACTTATTTCACTACTTTACTGTTCCAAAAATGTCCATATATACAATTAAGTTCTAAATTTTATCCTTTTTTTTTTTCACCTGTCAATCCTCTATTTTTTAAACCATCCCATTTTTTTTATTCAAATTTTTGCTTTTCTTCTTATTCTTCGACAAATTGCTTATTTAGTCCCTATACTTTAACTTTATACAACTTTGATACTTGAATTTTTTTAATAGCTGGAATTTATTTAAACTATTAAAATATTATTGCATAATTATTTCTATTACTTTTTGGACGAAATTTGTTAGTAACTTTATCAAAATATTGATGCTAATGAAGGTTCCATCTAAAAATTAACAGAAAGTACTACTGTAACAATGTTTTTAATTGTTTATAACCATTTCAGCTATAAAAAAAAAACAAGAAATACTCTTAAACTATTAAAATATTACTCTATATATAATAGTCATTTCCGTTGTTTTCTTTTTTACAGAAGTCATAAGTAATTTGGTTAAAAAATTGTGCTAACTAACGGATTCTATCAAAAAATTAACGTAAAGGACTATTGTAGCAATATTTTAATGATTTAGGAGCATTTCAGTTACAAAAAAAAGTTCAAAGACCAAAGTTACATAAGGTTAAAAATTCAGAGTTCAACCTAGTAATTTACCCTATTTTTTTTATTTTAATTGTTTTGAATCTTGTTTTTGAGATATCATGTTTTACTTGATATAAGGTTTAATGATACAAATAAAATTATATTTTTATACATACTCTTTTGTGAAACATTATTCTTTTGAGGAAACAAAAGAATAGTTGAAGAGGAAGAAGAAAAATTAACTTCACGAAACAAAAGCGTCGTTAAACATGCATATCCTTTTTTTTTTTTTCCTTTAAAGAAAAGAAACGAAGAAGAGGCAAAAAAAAAAAAAAAAATCGTGCTTTATTACTTTCCGAGAGAAGATAAAAATTAAAATTTAATTGTAGGAATATTTTTAGAATAATATGAGGGATATAATAAGTAATAATGGATATTTAATTACAGATGGTTTAAGAAAAGGATAGCAAAAATAGATAGAGGAATGTCAATAAAAGTCATGTGTATATTTTAGCTATATATATATATATATATATATATATTTCTTTGTCCGTATGTTCTCTGATCAATCTCCATTATCTATCTAATGGCGTGCAACTTTAGTAGACAATCTTCTCTCCATCATCTCAATCTCCATTATTCCATTAAAAAGGAGAGGAAGAGTGAGAGAGTAAAATATAGGAGAAGCTAAATTCTAGTCACCCACTTATACATATGAAATATATTAAATCACTGCAGTAATTTGATAACAAATACATAATAACCGAGGTGATCAAGTGGTAGACCTCCTTTTTTTTTTTACCTCAAGTCAACTGCGCCGAACGATTGGTCTCTCACCGCAAGTCCTAGGATCCATTATTAATTAGTTAGATTTTCAAACGTGCAAATTGGTTTAGGTATTATAAATGAAAGAAGACGAAGAAAAAACAGCAAAACAAAAAAAGAGAATCGTTTTTTTTTTAAATGTAAATTAACGTGATTTCTAGAATTAGTATTACCCCATAAAAATACGTATTTTTATTATAGTCCCAACTAATAGGAACTTTACTTTTTTTTTTTTTAATTTCTAATAATTAGATTAGTATGAAGGCTCAAAAATTCAGATAAGTATCGATAGAGGGTAAAAACATTAACATGTCTATTTCAAAAGTGTTTCTACAATTTTTCTCAGATTCACTCTCTGTAAAATTAGTTCTTGAAGTGAAATTTGTCCCATAAATAGTCCCTAAACTTGTTATTCAAACAGAAATTTTTAAAACAAAAAAATAAAATTTTACAGACCTAGAAACTAAAATAAGAAAAACAACTAAAAGCAAATAGAGAAGAAATAAACAACCAAAAAGAAATCGTTGATGATTTCTCAATTTAATACCCTTTTCTTAAACGTTTTAAGCATGTAAGAGGAACTTTTTATTTTTTTTAAGTTCTCTGTTTTATTTTCTTCTCAAAATATACAGCTTTCTTAATTTTTCATGGACATGGGTTTCTACCGTACTCCTATATAAATAAACTGTTACTATGCTTATGTGCTTGGTGATCAGAACCATTTATTGACTTAGAAATCATATAGTTATTAACAAACATTTAACTATATCTTCCTTACTCCAAAGTAATCTTTCTTGTTTTACAAATCATTTGGCTATAAGCAAATCAAAATCCTCACTTTTCGTCGACGTGGAACTCATCATGGTGGCTATCAATATTTTTGATATTCACACAAGTAAGAATGAATTCTTAGTAAAATTCACTCATGAGTCTACTAAATTCTTTCTCCTGAAAGTCTTTTGATCGATCTGTTTCATGAGATATGTGCATGTTCTTACATGTTCGATTACTTATATATACGTATATATAAGTCATTTAGCTATAAGGAAACATTCATATACCGTTCATATCCAACGTGGTGTTGTGTCCAGATTTAGACATAAAAAATAAACATGGTGAAGTGGTAAACCTCCTTTTGACCTCCAATCAACTACGTGGAATAATCAGCCCCTCACCTCAAAATCATAGGATTCATTATATAAAATTTGAGAAAATTATCTAAATAACCATATTTTTTTCACCTATTAACTAACATAACACAAATTTCTTATCTTTGACCAACACAACATAAATTTTAATTAATTATAATTTTATTTGTGTCATGTTGGTCTAGAATCCATTTTACCTCCTGTCAATTATGCCATAAGTCGTGGGATCCATCATTAATTAGACATACGATCAAACGTATAACTTGGCCTGAGGTAAATCTAAAAACGGAGGGGGGGGGGGGGGGGGGGGGGGGGGGGTGTGGAGGATGGTGGAATATATCAAAATAAAAGTGCATCTTTTTCTTTTTGAATATAAATTATGATTGAGTTTATTGGCATACACCTGTTGACTCTCTACATCTTTGCTAAACACACATCTCTCTTAAATTTAAAATGATTAAATTTATTTATTTATTATACACCCCATGTAATTTTGCAAGAAATAAAAAAAACTAACAATAAAGAAAATTCATCTTTATATATAATCCAACGAAAAAAAATACAAGACAACGAAAAAAATACAAAACAACGAAAAAAATACTACGTAAAACATCAACAGTTTGACAAAAAATAGGCCAGACGATTAAATTAAAAGTCAAAATTTGTTTATTTCAGAAGAGGAAAAAAAAAAAAAAAAGCCAAAATTTTTTTTTTTTTTTCCTAGATGAACAATGACAACGTTCAAATGAGGACAGAAAAAAAACCAAGAAGCAAAAATATATATTTGTTTTGACGTTATTGCTGTTTTAATTAAGCTATTGTTGTCTAAAAGTTGCTGTCTTTTTAATCTTCAATCTTTTTTACATTTTTATTTTGCTAAAATAATCTTTCATTTATTTTTATTATTATTATTTTCGTTTTTATGTTCTTTGTGGTCTTTTATTTCTATCCATTTCCTATTTTTATTGTCAATCATGTTGATCTTCTTTTTCTCGCATTTTATTTATAGTTGTTTATGTTTTTTTTTTTTTTTTTTTGGGGGCCGTTAATTGTCGGTTTTTAACTTTATAGTAGTTTTTTTGAGTTTGTGTCGTTTTCTAATATTACCTCTTTTTCTTTAATGGTAACAAATTGTTGTTTTAAGCTTTAATGTCGATTGTCAATTAATGACGTCCTCTATATGATAATTGCGTTCTCAAACCTATATCATCAAGTCGTTTCATGAGTGCTACCATCTGAATATTTCTCCAATGTATATATCAATATCAATGCTATAATTGTTACGAAAAAGTATAAATATAGTATATTTGAGTCTTTGTATTACATGTTATGTATATATATGACATAGCCAAGTTTGTTCTATTAGGTCATTGATTTAGAGGATTAAATTTTTGAGGAAATGTGGAGGAACCAGCACTGCAAGCTGTATAGAGTATTCTTTATAATGTATTTTTCGGTGCGTGCAATTTTTTAGGATTACATGGTTCAACCTTCATTCTATGAGTTCATATTTTAAAACCACAGATTAGCGTTGAGTGTGAATGATTATTTGTCACCGAGAAAAATTTATAATAGACATTTTTTGTTCGGTAATTCAACACGTTTTGACTGATCCATCATTGTCGTTGGTTGAATCAAACTGTTTTTGTTTAAATATTTTAGGAGGTTGTTATGCGTCTTAGTTTGCATGATTTTCTACAAAAATGTCTATAGAGCACCTTTAATTAAACGAGACGTTGGGGATTAAAATTACCAAGCCTTTGTTGAAAGCATCAAAAGTAAAGGCTCTTACAAATCTTATATTGCTCATTAGAAACAAAAAAGTTGCTACTTTCTTAGCATCTTCCGAAGTTGTCTTCTAGACTTCTAGTCCCTGCTACTCTTTTTTTTTTTTTTTTAAATAAATAATTATTCAGTTATGGTATGCATTTCATAATTAGTCTTGTTTATGATGTAAAGGGACATTAACCCGTAAACTTTAACGACTTAGTAGTATAGGGACCTACATATATGTGTGTGTATATTTCTCACTACTAATGTGGATACCACGACAGTTTTTAACCGTCGTGATAACATTTTCATGACGGTTTTCTAACCATGTAGAATCTTTTCAGATTCCACGACGGTTTTTTAATCGTCATGGAATGGGCAAAAATAGGGCCTAAATATGGACATTTAAGAACATACCATGACGGTTCTCCGTAAAAACCATCATTGTAAGAAAACCTACCACGACGGTTTCCTTGAGAAACCGTCATGGTTAGTTGGCCAACTACGACGGTTTCTCAAGGAAACCGTCGTGGTAGGACCCCCTACCATGATAGTTTTTCTAAAAAACTATCGTGGTAGGTAAAAACGAAAAAAAAAAATTTACGAATTCGTTTCATTTCTCAAAAAACTTAAATCATAAAATCAACACTTTTTCCTAAAAAATTCCCAAATCCGTGCCTCACCCAACTAATTTAATTCAATCTAAAACACAACCACAATGAACAATCACCGAAAATGTAGGGGACGGATTTTGGCCATTTCGGACGGATTATTCCTAACTCAACAACCTACAAAATCAACATTTTGGATTTTGGATGGAAAATTCACAATCAACAACCACAATAAACAAAATCAATATTTTGGACGAAAAATTCCCAAATCCGTGCATTACCCAAGCAATATATACTACAACTTACCGGCTTGTTGAGCATGGGTATGGGCGGAGTGCAGCGAGAGATAGAGGGAAAGCTACGTGAGTTCCTTAGTGGACCTATCGAAGAATGGAGGAGGCCGCATGAGTGGTGGAGGAGGCCGTCGGAGAATGGAGCCAAGAGAAAAATTTGAGAGGTGAGATAGAGAAGGAGGTCGGTGAGATGGAGAGAGTTTTTGGAGATTTTAAGTAGAGAGGGAGCGGAAAGAGAGAAATGGAGGGAGGAAATTCATCGGCTTTGAGTATGGAGTTAGAGTGTGTATTAGAGAGTGAAAAAGTGAAAATGCTCGAAATGTAATGGGGTAGAAAAGAGGGTATTTTTTTGGGTTTTAATATACGCTCCCAAAAATTGAATTTAATTCAAAAATTTTCAAAATTCCTGCCTTAACACCTACCACGACGGTTATTTGGGAAAACCGTTGTGGTATGTGAACATACCACAACGATTTTCCTCAAAAACCGTCGTGGTAGGGTCCAAAAATTAAAAAAAATGAAAAAAGACCTTACCACGATGGTTTTTTGCAAAAACCATTGTGATAGGGTCTTTTTTCAAAAAAATTTTTTATTTTTTATTTTTGGACCCTACCACGACGGTGTTTAGAAACCGTCGTGGAAGCACCGTGTTGGGAAAGAAGAATAATATAGATTTCCACCACTTTTATTGTAATAACAAATAATAACCATGGTTTAGTGGTACACCTCCCTTTTACATCCAGTCAACTACGCCGAATAATTAGTCCCTCACCACCAGTCTTGGGATCTATCATTAATTTTTAATATTTTCAAACGTGTAAATTGGTCTAGGTATAAAAAATTAAAGAAGAGGAGGAAAAGACAACAAATCAAAATAGGAAAGCACCTGAATGATAAAAATTTAAAGACTTTTGCATAATACGACATCTAGATTGACATGACATAAAATTAAATAAAAGTTAACTAAAATTGTGTCATATTGATTAAGAATGAGAAATTTGTGTTATGTTGATCAATATATGAAAAAAAAAATTAGTTATTTAGATAATTTTCTCAAACAAAAAAAAGTAACATATATTTAAATTTGAAATAAATTATTGTGAAATAGTAAAATATTCAAAAATCAGTACCACTACTTCTGGTTGATTGACCCATTTTAGAGAAAGTGCTGCCTTTCCGGTATACTTTTAGGGATGTGATTCTTGTTTATAATCCTATCAAATAGATACTATTTTGAAATCTAATGATAACTATGAAACAGTTCATCCAAACACATTATTATCTTTTTAATCTTCATTCATTCTTTTGTTTGTTTGTTTGTTTTGTTTTTTTTTTTTTTTTTTTTGCAATGTTTTTTTATTTATTATGCAAATTATATTGGAATCTAATCATTATTGGAATGGTAGACCTCTATTTTACCTCCAGTCAACTACGCCAAAAGTCATCGGATTCAGCATTAATTAGTTAAATTGTCAAACGTGTAAATTGCTCTAGATATAGAGAAAATAAAAATTAAAAAAAATAGCAAAACAAAAAAGTGCATCTTTTTTTTTTAATATAAATTATTCTAGTTATATTTGTTCAATAAATGGTTCCTACATTTTTTAAAACAAATATTAACTTTTGATAAATCAGATTAACGTCGTTGTGTAACATAAAGGGAGAGAGAGAAAAATATATATATATATTGATGTCGTTTTTTAGGTTATTGTTGTTTTAAGCTGTTGTCGTCTAGAAGATACTGTCCTTTTAATCTTTAGTCCCTTTTTTTTTTTGGCCAAAACATTTATTATTTGTTAAGTTTTTTTTTTTTAACTATTTTCATTTTAATATATATTCTTTGTGGTCTTTACCTTTCTCTCATTTCCTAATTCTTTTTATCGATCTTGTAGATATTTCCTTTTTTGCATTTATTTACTGTTGTTCATTATTTTAATTATTTGGCTTCTTTTTTTTTTTTTTTCTCTCAATTTTATAGAAGATATTATCATTTTTAGCTTAATGTCGTTTCTCGATTCATGCTATACTCTATTTATAATAATTGTCGTTTCCAAACGAAATCATCTTTTTTGTCGTCCTTTTAATGTATTTTTTGTCGACTTCTCTAGTGTCCTGTAATCCTACCGATGTGAACAGTACAGTATAATCGTACGGTACACTTAATAAAAACGAATCAAAAATCCATTTTACCTCACCATGGTTCCAAAATTAAATATCAGAGTTCGAAATTATACGTGTCGTTTTCCTCGTACTTGTTCCAAATTTGCGTCGTTTGCTCTGAGGAAAATCATAAGGTATCTGCTGCTGTTGCGTCCTTGTTAAGTTATACATGAGGTTGAGACAATTTAAAAAAAAAAAAAAAAAAAAAAAGGTCCTATTAAAGCGTCATCTAATCTTGAAAACAAGGGAGAAAAACTAAAACAGGGAAAAACAAGGGAAGTGCAAAAGAAAGAAAACAGGACTCATCGTATAGCGTCGTTCAAGATTCCTTGAACCAAGTAAAGAGCTTGATACGAATTCCTTTTGGTGGGGTTGTTACGAAGATTTGAAATGACAGTTAGCAGATCTTTTGCCCTTTTCGAATCTGTAATCTTGTGGAGAATTTCAATATTGCTTTGCTCGTCAATGACTAGTGTTCATTTGTGGAGTTTTTGATTCTGAAACCAATTGGTGCTAATAAGATACGAAAAGGACATTTAGTTTATCTTTTTCTCTTTTCTAATGTGTCGTATTTCCCAACGAAAGACTTTGTAACCAGCTTCTCCACTGTTAGCTTATAATGAATTACGTTTTTACCAAAAAAAAAAAAAGTGAAGTCTTTCCCATTTGCTTTACGTTTATTTGCATAAATAAATTAGCTTTCAGAATCAGAATTTTGAGAATACTTAAAAGATGTAACATTTGAGGAGAAACGCAAATTATTATAATCCATAACACAAGACTCTATATACAATTCTTTGACAAAAGTGTCCTCAGGAAACATAAGTAACGTACAAGATTCAGAACTTTTTCATCTGTGCACGTAGTAAAGCTACAAACACAACTCGATTCCACATAAAACACACGCACACACGACTCGATTTCATATTGACTCGTTTTTTGCTAAAACTCGAGCAGTTTCTTAAAAACTCGCTTCGGATATGAAACTTTGAGTATCTAGAAATATGTCGTTTGGGGGCTTTATCGGGATTAACTAGTAAAAAACCTAGAGTTGGAAGTGATCTTAGAAATCAATTACGTCCTGATAAAAAATCTCAATATCGTATTCGACCATTCTCTGTTAGAAGAGAAGGTTCCATGGAACAATTATTTATTTCTTTTTTCAGGGAGAGACTTTTCATGTTCAAGTAAATGTCAAATATGGTCTTTGAAATTATGACTCAAAATATTTTTCAGAGTAATAACATTTTTGTTATAAAATTTTTCCTTCGTGAAATAGTATTTTATCGTCTAAACAATTGGTGAATTGTTACAAAATTTATTTGCAAAGAACAGTGGAGTTTATGGATCTGTAATTATGGATTGTTTTGCTTGCATATTGTACTCTCTTAAACTAGTTTTGCAATCACGATTCCTTATACATTGTAGACAATTTGCACGAAGAGACTTTTGCAGTGAACAGAATATGTGAACATGTAATAAATAAAAGAACTCGTTTCATATCAAAAATTCGTTGAGAGTGCAAATTAACATCTTTATAATCTTTTTGCAGTCTTATGATAGTCTTATAAATTCCTTCAGAGTCGTAAGTTGAATAGTCTTTTCGGGTCAACATTTAGTTATTAAAAGAAGTTAGTCTTTTCAGTAAATTTAGGTTGAGATATTTTTTACGTTCAAGTAAATATCAAAATACACACATTAAAATAATGAGTCAAAATATCTTTCAAAGTCATCATTTTCTTGTTATAAGACTTTTGTCATCAAACAATTGCTGAATATGTTTAAGTTGCGTCACAAAATTTATTTGCAAAGAACTTTAGAGTTAATATATTTGTGATTATTATAGACCGTTTTACCTGCATATTACATTATTTTAAACCACCTTATACACCGTAGATAACTTGTATGAAGAGACTTTTACCGTCAATAGTATGTGAATATATGAAAAATAAGGGTCCTCGTTTTAACTCAAAAAGTCATTGATAGTGCAAATTAACATCTTTTGAGTGTTTTTTTTTTTTAGAGAGTCTTACATTAATGGTCTCATTAAACTCTTCCGAGTCGCAAGTTAAATAGACTTTTCGGTCAAGATATAGCTATTATAAAAGACTTTAGCCATGAAAATAATGCCGAAATGGTCAAGTCTTAGTTATTGACTCTTCAGTCTATTTGGGTTGAGAGAATTTTTGTTACCCATTGAAATTATGACTACAAATATCTTTTAGAGCCATCATTTTTTTGTTACAAAATTTTTACCTCGAGAAATAATCTTTTGCCATCTAAATTATTTTGTGAATGTGCATATATTGTGTTATAGCATTTATTTGCGAAGAACATTAAAGTCTACATAATTGTATATATAGATTGTTTTACCTGCATATTATACTCTCTTGTATCGGTTTTTGAACTACGATTCAAAACCTTATACGCTGTGGTAATTTGTATAAAGAAATTTTTAATATCAACATAATATATGAACATGTAAGAAATAAAAATACTTGTTTAATTCAAAAAATATTATGCCCGAACATAATATTCGTCATTCACAGCATTATTGCTTTCAATGTATTCACCTTTATCATGATTAAAAAATAACCATATTGATGAAGGGGTAGACCACCATTTTATCTTCAGTCAATTACGCCGAATAATTGCTTCCTCGCCCGCAAATTTCGAGGATCCATCATTAATCAATGATATTATTCAAAGGTAAAAAGGAGGTCCACCTCTTCATCGGTATGGTTATTTTTTAATCATGACAAGGGTGAATACATTAAAAGCAAAATAAAGGTGGTGGAGACTTTTGCTTTATGTAAGTGTCTATCGCAGTCATCAGTCCCGCAATTGTTGGGGAATGAATATATATAACAGTTAATAAGTAAAGAAATTAATTTTAAATAATATAAGGTTTTTTTAGGTAAAGCTCAAAAATTAATTATGCGGGCATGAGATTCAGAGTAGATAATATTATATCAAAAAAAGACATGAATCATTGTAGTATATGATTTATTTGTTGGGATTTTATTAATTTCTTATCATAGGCTTACATATTAAATGATAATTATATTATAAGCTATCTAATTTAATAGGGCCAAACAAGTAATCTATTAATTGGACTCTAGAAATATCTATTTGGTATGAGTTTTAATGTGTAGAAACTCAATACTAATTAAATTAGGGTTGATGTGATTTTAGTTTTAGTTAGTATATAAGAGTTATTATAAGGGTTATGGTCTTTAAGTCAAATCATAACACGTAATATTTACTCTCTCTTCCTTCCCCATTAAAGAGAGAGAATTCATAGAGCATCTTAAAAAGGAGATTTGACTGTTGAAAACTCTATTATTCTCTAATTTATCTTCATAGATTTAGGTACATTTCCAATTAATCTTGATGATTTAATATGAAATCATGTATTTGGTGATAGTTTTTATCAATTAAAGTTTTCCCAACATTATTTAGCTTCTCTTTATATAAGTTATTGTTTTGCTTGCATGATCTGTCGAGTCTATTATTAGCTAGTTGTTTACATATATATATATACATATATATATATATATGTATATATATATATAATGACAAGGAGCTTGTGGAGGTATATGTGAATTTGTCACGTCAATTTTTGGTGCTACAAATTCAGAGCAGCCACATCTCATGAATTAAAATATGAACTAATGTTATAAGTTCAATTACCCAATTTTATTATAAAATTTGAAACCAAATATGGTGTTTTTATTTTTTATTTTTTTAAATTAACCCAATGCTATACATATCTTCTTCGCCGTTACAAATATTATTCACAAAAAGAAAAGAGTATTTTTATTTTTTTATTTTATTTTGTAAGAAAAATTATTTTACACTTGGATCTTCCCTTTGATCATCTGATTTTTAAAGGAAAAGCTTCCTTCCCCTTTGCTACAACGATGGAGACTTCATAGGAAAGATACTTTATTACTGGACCAAGACATGTCTTGAATGTCAATATTTCAAAGAACTGTACTAACTTTATTAGACGCGTTAATGATTTTGATAGTCATGGCATAGCTAGACTTTTGAATGACATACTCATGCATATATATACATGTACACACACACACACACACGGCTTCGGTTTTCCTAAGTTTCAGTACTAGAATTAGCTCATTTGTTTTCGCTCTTGTAATTCCCACTATGACAAACAACATTCAACCGTTTTCATTGCCCTTCATTTGCTCAATCCTACTAGGCATCTGCACAGTTGTGGTTTCTCGTGAATGTCTTGGCTCCCAGCAATCTTTGTTGCTCCAATTCAAGAACAGTCTAGATTCCATGAGTTAATATTATCCGATGTTTGTGGATTGGAATGAAAGTTCAGACTGCTGTTCCTGGGAAGGTGTAACCTGTGAAGAGAGTCGCGTCACCCATCTTGACTTAAGTGAGGCGGGAATCGATGGAAGGCTTGACAATTCAAGCTCTCTTTTCAATCTGCAACATCTCAAGAGCCTTGATCTGTCTGATAATTACTTCAACTCTACAATCCCCTCAAGGATTGGCGATCTCACTAATTTGAGTTATCTGAATCTAGCAAACGTAGGCTTTAGCAGGGAAGTGCCAGTTGTCATATCCCGCCTAAGAAGCTTGGTCACTCTTGATTTCTCCTCTGATCGTATGTTAGAAGGAACGAACCTTGTCATACCAAATTTGATTGTGCTGGTACAGAATCTCTCAAAACTTCAAGAACTACGCCTTGATGGTTCAAACATCTTAGCACCTTGGAACCGGTGGTGTCAAGCATTGTCATCCTCACTGCCTAACCTTCGTGTCTTGAGTTTATCCCATTGCTATGTTCCTGGCCCATTGGATGAGTGCTTGTGGAGCTTCAATCTTTGCGGCGATGATCTAGGAGGTACCAATGTGTCTTCTCCAATCCCACAATCCTTTGCGAAATTCTCAAATTTGATTTCCTTGAATCTTCGTGATTGTGGGTTCCTAAGGCGATTTTCCAGGTACCAACACTTCAGTTTATTGACATATCAAACAATGAATTTCTTGAGGGTACGATACCAGAGTTTCGATAAATAATTCTCTTCAAGAATTATCTCTTTCTTCCACTAAGTTTGCAGGGAGTTTACCAACATCTCTTGGTAACCGTTGGAACCTGTCTAGATTAGACCTTTCCACATGCCAATTTGACGGCATACTGCTGAGTTCCATGTCAAACCTCACCCAAGTTGTCTTTGTTGGTCTATCAAGTAATAATTTTACAGGCACAATCCCTTTTTTTAATTTGTCCACCAAGCTCACCACAATAGATCTCTCACCACCAAACTGGTTTTTCTCCCCTGTTTTCAAGATTAGATGATAAATTAAAATGACTACTTTTCTTTTCTTTTTTTTTTTTTTTTTTTGGTGTAATCTTTCCTTTTTCATGCAAAATTAGGTCAACGTCATGTATATCATGGAGGAAAGAGATGAACCCGACAGTTGCAAAAATAGAAGTTGGAACAGTAAATGACAAATATCTTATGATTTTCCTAGGACCAAACGACGGAAGTTTAGTACAAATACGAGGAAGACGACTGGTAATATGAAATGATGATTTCTGCTGCTGTAAATTATCTTGGGTTGGACAAGCAAATCTGTTTTTCTAGCATTTTCCAATCTCTTAAACCTGTTTTGCATTCATGATTCTAAAACACTTACGCACTATAGATAACTTTTATTAAGAGACTTTTGCTGTCAATGAAGTATGTGAACATGTAACAAATTAGAATCCTGGTTTTAATTCAAAAAGTCATTCATAGTGCAATTTAACGTCTTTTGAGTCTTTTTGCCATCTTACGACTGTCTTATAAAACCCTTCCGAGTCGCAAGTTGAGTAGTCTTTTTGAATCAACATTTAGTTATTAAAAGACTTTAGGCATAAAAATAATGTCGAAAATGATCATTTAGAGTCCTAGTGTTTTACAGTCTAAATAATTGATAAATGTGTTTTAAGTTGTGCTCGTAGCAAAGCTACAAACGCAACTCGATTACACACAAACAGACATTTAAAAAAAAAAAAAAAAAAAGGAAATGAATTTAACACACTTTGATAAACGCATACTCAAAAAACAAAGCAGGTGAGAAGCTCCACTCTTACATCCAAAATGCCCTGCGTCTTCAACTCTTCAATACCCTGTTAGCTAGAAAATTCAACAATAAAGAAATTAAAAAACATGAAGCAGAAGTAGAAACATGACTTACACCAACAGAGCTAAACAAGCTAAAACAAAGCAAACAAAAAAAAAAAGAAAAAAAGAGCAACGAAAATACAAAGACAGAGTAAGTTAACTTACCAGGCACACTTCAACCACACTAATGGCTCCTTCAGCCGTTGCTGGTTAAGTAGCCGTCCACCAAACCACTTCCTTGACACAGCTAACGGAAAGATGTTGATAATAATGTCATCAACACGTTCATAGTGCCATATCCTCCATCTCCACGAAAACACGAGCGGTGAAACCACAATTGCGAACCCAGTGAAGAAGCCAATTTCAGCACTTAACAGGTTCCAATCGATCTCTATCCCAGAATCTGACTGATTGTCTTTCCTTGCAACTGGCGGAAAAGTCCCAGCTGTGTTGTCTGAGCAGTTTTTTGTCAAAGGAAACCCGCATAGTCCTTTGTTTCCTATGTAGGAATCTTCGGAGAATGTCTGAAATTGTTTTCCTGTCGGGATCATTCCAACCAGTTGATTGAATGAAACGTTTATGAGTGAGAGGAAAGTTAGGCTCTGAAGTTGCATCGGAATTTTTCCACTGAGTTTGTTCCATGAGAGGTCCAAGGACTCCAGATTTCGCAATTTCCCCATAGAAGAAGGGATTTGGCCAGTGAGAGCATTGTGGGACAAGTTGAGGATGTAAAGTGCTTGAAGTTGTCCCAATTCCACTGGTATTGGTCCATGGAAGTTGTTTTTGGAAAGATCGCTGTAAGTGAATATATCTAGGATCTTTGGCAGCTTCATCTCTAACGCTTTGCTGGTCACCGTCACTGTATACACATAATGTATGCCGGGCGGAGGTGATCCGTAAAATATATAATGACTGTATTCAAAATCTAAGCATAGAAACTCTGACTGGGCTTCATCTCCATCACCCATCATTCGCTGCAATTTTGTCAACCATCGTCTCGGTAGTTCGCCGCTAAAATTATTGTGAGCCAAATCCAATATTGAAGCATGGCCAGCTTGCATTAGCATTTGGACACTCAATGCTACCAGCAACTTGTTGGATTGGAGATAAGGATATGAAAAGCGGATAAATTCATCAACGAGCACGGGAATTCACCAATCAATTCGTTGTGCCCGAGGTGCAAAACCTCCAACTCAGAGCAATTGGCAAGAGATTTTGGAATCTCCCCTTCAATGAAATTTCCATGGAGATCTAGAGCCTTCAACGTACAACCACTTGGGAAAACATCAGGAATTGCGCCTTTGAAGTTGTTTTCAGCCAGATTCAACATAACAAGTGAAATTCTAGTTTCAATTAAGCATGTTGGTATTCTTCCACTAACTTATTATGAGATAGATCAAGAGATAAAATGTCTTCGACAGCACATATGTTTTCAGATACTTCTCCGGCAAGACTATTGTTTGAGAGGGAACAGAAAGTAACCTTGTTGTAAGGTTCTGAAAATTATCGTATGGAAGGGAAGTAAAATTATTGCTAGACAAATCTATGTAACCAAGAAACTTTGGAAAAACAGAGATGTTTCCTTGTAACTGGTTAAAGTGTAGGTCAAGGGTTTCAACAGTTTCGGAGAAAAAGAAAGGCTCCTGCATGCCCATGAGGTAATTATATGAAAGATTCAAACGTACGAGACCCCCGTTCCTAACTTCCCAAATCCATTTAGGTATTTCTCGTGAAATCTGATTATTGGAAAGATCCAAAATTACCAAATATGATAGGTTCTCTAATTCGGGAAACAATTTCAGTCTGTTAGATGAAAGACGAAGAGTACTTTCACTAGACCGTTGAAACTTTTGCCGGTGTTTGGTGCCATTCAACTTGTTGTAAGACAGATCTAGGGAGGTTAGATTTCCAAGTTCAAAGATGGATGTTGGAATAAACCCTTCTAGATTGTTGTGACACAAATCCAGCAAAGACAACGAAGAAGATGTCACTTTAAACTCAGGAATGGGACCGCTAAGTTTATTGTTAGACAACATTATGGTTTACGTTTGAACAGAGACAAAGGAATTTCCCCGGTTAAACTGTTACTGGACAGATCTATTGTGGTGAGTTTGGTGGACAAATTAAAAGATGGAACAGGGCCTGTAAAATTATTACTTGATAGACTGACAAAGACAACTTGGGTGAGATTCGATATGGAACTCGGAAGTTTGCCGTTAAATTGGCAATTGGAAAGGTCTAATCTAGACAGCTTCCAAAGGTTACCAAGAGATGCTGGTAAACTCCCTGCAAACTTAGTGGAAGAGAGAGAGAATTCTTGAAGAGAATTATTAATTTGAAACTCTGGTGAAGAAATTCATTGTTTGATATGTCGAGAATCTGAAGTGTTGGTACCTGGAAGATCACGCTTGGAAACGTTCCTTGCAACCCGCAATCAGGAAGATTCAAGAAAGTCAAATTTGAGAATTTCACAAAGGATTGTGGGACTGGAGAAGACAAATTGTTACCTTCTAGATCAATCACAGACAAATATTGAAGCTCCAAAAGCGACACATCCAACGGCATATTTAATGGCAGACGATCAGAGGATAAATCGAGAAAACTTAATGGCAGACGCTTTACGACTGGAGATTCAACACGCTTCTGTCGTTCATGGTAGTAGTGCTGGAATCTAACTGTTTATGTAGCATGTCTATCTTTGTTCAAAATATTTCTTTGATTTCACTCCATTTTATATTACATCCCAATACGATACGATGTGGATTTGGATATCCGAAATATTTTATGCCAACACAAATATGTTTAAATAATACATCAACTAGTTGACTATTCAAATACTATTCACTCATTTTATTTTTCTATTTATTTATTCTAATCACATCACATATTTTCTCTCTTTTATTCCAAGTTTATCATTTTGTTTATTTCACCATCAATTTTACAGCTTCATGGCGTTTTCTGGGTGATATTCTCTTTGTGGTCACTCTTCCTTCTCGAGGTCATAATTGTTTTGATATCAATGTCGTTTTTACCATTTTGTTGTTGTTTTTGCTTTTGCATTTCTGTTAGTCGCTAAATTTTGTAGTTCAGATTCATGTTGTTTTTAGCTGTTACCATTATGTATTTTTGTCGTTTTAATGAATCTTTTCTAACTTTTGTCGTTTTTGTGTATATGGTCTTTTATGTATCAGTCATTTCTTGTGTCGTTGTCATTCATGTAGATTTTTATCGCCGTTTGTTTATTGTTATTATAAATTCTGCATTATCTCTTGTCCTTTTCCAACTTGTTATTTTTCTACTTGATATCCTTTTTTTAGCAATAGTTATCTTAAGGTAAATGTCGTTTCCTAATTATGTCGTTTTATACATTATTTAACCTTCGTATGACGATCCGAAAAAAATTGAAAAAAAAAAAAATCTTTCTTAAAGTTCATAGCTCAAACAAGACAAAAAATAATAGAAGTATTTGTGAGCACCATAATCATCATTACTTACCAGCTTTGTTCGATAATCACAGATAAATTCCCTCCCACAAAAAAAAAAAAAAAAAAAAAAAAAAAAAAAAAAAAAAGCTAAATTCATTTTAAAAAATAAAAATAAAATAGGGTACTTCCTCGAGCGTATTTGTACCAAAACCAAATATGATAATTAGTTGTTATTTATCTGATTATCTATGTTCAATCAGATTAATGTTGTGTTAAATTACTTTTGTTTTAAGTTATTGTTGTCTAGAAGTTACTGCTTCTTTAGCCCTTTTTTTTTTTTTTTACTTAACAATCTTTATTTATTTATTTATTTTTTTTTTTTTTTTGCTATTTTCGTTTTTATGTGACTTGTGATCTTGCAGTTCCGTTGTTTCTCCTACATTTTTTTGTCTTTTATGTAGATTCTTGTCGCATTTTATTCAATTTGTTTATGTTTTCGTAATTCTTTGTCGTTATCTCTTTTTGCTATGATTGTCGCTTTTAGCGTTTCTCCATTCATGTAGTCTTCTTTATTTATTGTCGTTTTCAGCTATGCGTCTTTTTTGTTGTTGTTTTAAAGTTTCTTTTGCCTTCTCGTGTCCTCTAATCCAACTAAAGTGGGACTCTTTGATATAATCAAACAATATACTCTACAGCAACAAAATCAAAATCCATTTTCCCTCTAGATAGTTCCAAAATGAAACAACAACAAAAAAAAAAAAAAAAAAAAAAAAGCAATTTTCCTCTTCTGTGCGTTTAAATTAAAAATAAAAATCAACAAATATCAGAGTATTGGAAAAGTTAAAAATGTAGGAGTACTTGTTTATAACATACCCATCACAATTCACAAACAGATTTACTTGTTCAACCCAAAATAATTTACAACAGCACGAATCATCATTTCCTACTACCAATACGTGTCGTTTTGCCCCCCCTAATGTACTAAATTTCTATTGTTTGCGCTTGGGAAAACCATAAGATATTTGTCGTTTAACTGTTGCAACTTCTATTTTTGCAACTGTCAAGTTCGTCTTTTTCCTCCATGGTAAACTTGATGTTGACATGAAAAAAAAAAAAAAAAAAAAAAAAAAAAAAAAGAAGAAGAAAGAAAGAAAGAATTTGAAAACAAGTCCTTTTATGGTGCCATCTAATCTTGAAAAATAAAACAGAGGAAAACAGGGGAGAGAAACAAAACCAAAACAGAGCTCATTCTATAGTTATGTGAAGTTTCAATGATACACAACAAGTCTTTTCAAACATAAAACGGAATTCCACAAGATCCTTAATACTTTCACAAACACACAACAGTAATTAAAAATTTTGATTCTATAAAATTTCCGATTTCAGCACCTAACAAGTTCCAATTGAGAGCAAGTTGAGGATGTAAAGTGGTCGGAGCTGCACAATTGAGAGCAAATTGAGAAACTCTCTGCGTTCAAGTAAATAATAAATATACTTATTGAAATAATTACTTCAAATGCCTTTCCGAGCTATCATTTCTTGATTATAAGACTTTTACTTTTAAGAGATAGTATTTTGCCATCCAAATCATTTGTGAGTATGTGGATGTTGGGTTATCCAATTTGTTTGTGTAGAACATTAGAGTTTATATTTATAGATTATAGATTATTTTACCTTCATATCACACTCATAAGTTTTAGAATATAAATATCTTTTTTAAAAGACTTTTAGCATAAAAAAATGTCAAAAATGATCATTCAGAGTCTTAATGTTTAGCTTTTAATAATATTTGAATTAAGATAGTTTTTGCGTTCGAGTAAATATCAAATGTACCTATTGAAATAATGACTCAAAATTTTTTTCAAAGTCATCATTTGTTTGTCATAAGACTTTTGCCGTTAAGAGATAATCATTTGCCATCAAGAAATTGTCTTTCGGCGTCTAAATCATTTGTGACTCACAGTATATTGGGTTATCAAATTTGTTTGTATAGAATATTAGAGATTATATATCTGCATTTATAGATTGTTTTGCCTGCATACACACTCATCCGTTTGGGAAAACTTATTGTTCTTAAAAGATTTTTAGAATAAAAATGTCGAAAATGGTTTTAGAAGAATAGCTTTTAAACATATTTGTGCTGAGAGACTTTTGGCGTTCAAATAAATATCAAATATAAGAATTAATAACTCAAAATATCTTTCAGAGTCATTATTTTTTTTTCTCATAAGATTTTTTCTGTCAAGAGATAGTCTTTTGCTATCAAGAAA
This sequence comes from Ficus hispida, assembly GCA_025413025.1. Classification (NCBI taxonomy): domain Eukaryota; kingdom Viridiplantae; phylum Streptophyta; class Magnoliopsida; order Rosales; family Moraceae; genus Ficus; species Ficus hispida. Next base: position 31,695,550 of record CM046374.1, read on the forward strand.
TTGTATTTTGCCCTCTAAACCATTTGTTAGTGTGTATATGTTGGGTTATCAAATCTATTTGTGTAGAACATTAAAATATATATATATATATATATTTTTAGATTGTTTTGCCTTCATATTACACTTATCCATTTTGGAATACACATATCGTTCTTAAAAGGCTTTTAGTGTAAAAAAAAAAATATATCGAAAATGGCCATTCAAAGTCTTAATTTTTAACTTTTAAATATTTGTGTTGAGAGACTTTTTACGTTTAAGTAAATATGAAATTTATCTATTAAAATAACGATTCAAAATGTTTTTAAGGATCATCATTTTTTTGTCATATTACTTTTGTCATAATCCTGCTAAAGTGTACAGTTTTGTATAACTAAGCTATACACACTATAGCAACAAAGCATAATCCATTTTCCCTCTTGACAGTTCGAAAATGAAACAAAAAAAAAATGGCAACCAAATTAAAAAAAGAAAAAAAAAAAGTTTAACACATGTCAGAGTTTTGAAAAGTTAAAAATGTTGGAGTACTTGTTTATAGCATGCCCATCACAATTCATTGCTTGTTCATCCCAAAATAATTTACAACAGCAGAAATCATCATTTTCTATGACCAATTCGTGTCGTTTTTCCTTGTATTTATACTAAACTTCCGTCGTTTAACTGTTCCAACTTCCACTTTTGCAACTGTCAAGTTCGTCTCTTTCCTCCATGGTAAACATGCTGTTCACATAATTTTGCATGGAAAAAAAAAAAAAGGAAAAAGATTTCAAAACAAGTCCTTTTATTGTGCTATCTCATCTTGAAAACAGGGGAGATAAACAAAAACAGGGGAAAACAGGGGAGAAAAACCAAATCAAAAGAGAGTTCGTTCTATAGACTATAATTACTTATGAAGTTTCATCATTAGCCATCTAATGTACTTTGAAATTACTTCATCTAAGTAAAGAACTTGACATGAATTCTTTGACATCGTCGTTTATCGTCGTTCCAATGATTCAAAAGGACAGTTAGTAGTCTTTGTGGGAATTTGTTAAAATTCTGCTCAATCAAAACATTGCGAAATGCGGAGTTTGATGAAGTAGCCAAATGGTTCTGATAAGATTACAGCAACAAAAGCCTAGTGAAATATCTTCAAATTTTCTGTTTTCTAATAATAAAATATTCAACAATTTAACAAGTCTTCTCAAATCCAAAAGAAAAAAGAAAAAAAAATAATAATCCAAGAAACGATTGCATCCTACGGGCAAGAAACCGATTTTTAAACATCACACGATTCTTTGATTCAAGAAGCGAAAGATAAGAAAAGGTACACAGCATAGAAAAACTATAATCATACAATAATCCGACAAGTCTTTTCAAACACAAAACAGAATTCCACAATATCCTTATCATTTTCACAAACACCCAACGGTAATTAAAATTGTTCGACTCTCCAATGGAAATCCCCAGCCATGCACAACCCTTCAACATCCTACATACGAGAAACAACAACAGTACAAAGGGCGTTACGATCCATGTAGTAGGGCTAGAAATATGACTTCAATCAACAATTCAGAAAGCGAAAAATGAAGAACAGTTCATAACTTAGCAGCGAAAAAAACTAGAAATGTGTCGCATAGAATACTAACTGTGAAGCAGCTGAAGATAATTTTAGTGGTAAACAACAAGTTGAAAAGAATTTTGAATTTTCCGAACCTCAGGAAAAAAAAATTTTGATCGTATAAAAATTTCTCTGTCAGTTTGACACAAAGTTATTATATATCTGTTCACATTCACAAGTAACTCCTCAAATTTTCACACTTTGTACAGAGGAAAAAAATAATAATAGTGAGTAGACATAGTAAGTAACTCACCGGAATACTCGGATCAAGCTCGATAGCTCCTCCTTATTGTTGCTTGTTATATTGCCGTCCACAGAAACCACTTCCTTGACGCAACTAATTGAAAAATCTTGATAATGATGTCATCGACACATTCATAGTACCTTATCCTCCATCTGCGGGAAAACGTGAGTGGCACAACAACAATTGCAAACCCATTTAAGAGTCCAATTTCGGCACTTAACAGGTTCCAATTGATCTTTCTCCCAGAATCTGAACGGTTGTCTTTCATTGTAGTTGACGAAAAAGTCCCAGTGGCTTCTGGAACACTTCTTTGTCAAAGGGAACCCAATAGTCCTTCGTTTCCGATGTAGGAATCAGCTGAGAATGTTTGAAGTTGATTGCCAGTCGGGATCATTCCAACCAGATGATTGAATGAGACGTTTAGGAACTCGAGGAAAGAGAGGCTCTGGAGTTGCGTTGGAATTGTTCCATGAGGTTGTTCCACGAGAGGTCCAAGGACTCCAGATTTCGCAAGTTCCCTATGGAAGAAGGGATTTGGCCAGTGAGAGCGTTAGAGGACAAGTTGAGGATCAAAAGTGCTCTGAGCTGTCCCAATTCTGCTGGTATTGGTCCTGAAAGTTGTTTCCTGAAAGATCAATGCTAGCAAGATAGCTGAATCTTCGGCAGCTCCATCTCTCGACCTTTGTAGGTTACTGTCACTTTATACGTATAACTTATCTTGGTCAGAAGATATCTTTCATTAGGATTAGAGTGACGTCATCTAAGCTTAGAATCTCTGAACGGGCCTCATCTCCATCAGCCATCATTCCTCGCAATTTTGCCATCCATCGTCTTGGTAATTCTCCACTAAAATGATTGTGAGCGAGATCAATTATTTGAAGCATCGGCCAACTTCCATTAGCATTTGGACACTCAATGCTACCGTTCAACTTGTTGGAACGGAGAATAAGTACATGCAAAGTGGATATGTTCTTCAACAAGCAAGGAAACTCACCAATCAATTCATTGTGCCCAAGGTCTAAAACCTTTAACTCAGAGCAATTAGCCAGAGATTTTGGAATTTCCCCTTCAATAGAATTTCCACGGAGCTCTAGCGCCTCCAACGAACAATTCCTGGGAAACATTAGGAATTGGGCCTTTGAAGTTGTTATTAGCTAGATTGAGCATATGAAGGGAATCACTAGTTTCAATTAAACATGTTGGTATTCTGCCACTTAAATTGTTATGAGACAAATCAAGAGCCCAAAGGTCTTTGACAGCACATATGTGTTCAGGTATATCTCCCGTAAGTCTATTGTTTGAGAGGGAAAAGAACCTAATGAAGAAATAGTTATCGAAACTATTATCTGGAAAGGAAGTGAAATTATTGCTAGACAAATCTATGTGTACAAGAAGTTTTGGAAGAACAGGGATGTTTCCTTGAAGCTGGTTAAAGTGAAGGTCAAGGGTTTTGAGAGTTTGAGGAAAAAAGAAAGGTTCTTGCATGCCCACAAGGTGATTATGTGAAAGATTCAGATTTTTAAGACTCTCAATTTCCCAAATCCATTTAGGAATCTCTCCTGAAATATGATTATTAGAAAGATCAAGAGTATCAAGTTTGCTAGACACTTGAAACTTTTGCAGATGTATGGTGCCACTGAACTTGTTACTAGAGAGTCTAAGGGATGTTAGATTTTGGAGTTTGAAGATGGATTTGGGGATCAAACCTTCTAGATTGTTGTTACTCAAATCTATGGTATGCACTAAAGATGGAAGTGTAAACAAAGACACAGGAATTTCCCCAGTTAAACCATTATCAGATAGATCTATTGTAGCGAGTTTCACGGACAAATTAAAAGATGGGACTGGCCTGTAAAATTATTACTGATAGATCAACATCGACGACTTGGGTGAGTTTGACATGGAACTCGGAAGTATGCCGTTAAATTGGCACTTGGAAAGGTCTAATCTAGACAAGTTCCAAAGGTTACCAAGAGATGTTGGTAACCTTCCCGCAAACTTGGTGGAAGAGAGAGATAATTCTTGAAGAGAATTATTTATTTGAAACTCTGGTAGAGTACCCTGAAGAAATTCATTGGATGATATGTCAATAATCTGAAGTGTTGGTACCTGGAAGATCTCCTTTGGAAATGTTCCTTGCAATCCGCAACCAGGAAGATTCAACAACGTCAAATTTGAGAATTTCGCAAAGGATTGTGGGACTGGAGAAGACAAATTGGTACCTCCTAGATCAACCACCGACAACGATTGAAGCTCCACAAGTGACTCATCCAATGGGCCAGGAACATGACAGTTGGATAAACTCAAGACACGAAGGTAAGGTAGTGAGGATGACAATGCTTGACACCACCCGTTACCAGGTGCCGAGATGTTTGAATCATCAAGGCGCAGTTCTTGAAGCTTGGAGAAGTTCTGAACAAGCATATTCAAATTTGGTATCACAAGGTCAGAGGACAAATCAAGAGTGACCAAGTTTCTTAGGTGGGATATTCCAGTTGGTACTGTACCCGTGAAGCCGGCGTATCTTAGTGTCAGATGATTCAAATTTGTCAGATCACCAATCCTTGAGGGGATTGTAGAGCTGAAGTTGTTATCAGACAGATCAAGCCTCTTGAGATGCTGCAGATCGAAAAGGGTGCTGGAATTATCCAGCCTGCCATAAATTCTCTCACCACTTAAGTCGAGATGGGTGACACGACCCTCTTCACAGGCTACACCTTCCCAGGAGCAGCAGTCAGAACTTTCATTCCAATTCACAAGCTTCCTAGAATAATTAATGGGGAAACCTAGGCTGTTCTTGAATTGGAGCAACAAAGATTGCTGAGAGCCAAGACATTCTCCAGAAGCCACGAGTGTACAGATGCCAAGTTGGATTAAGCAAATGAAGGGCAATGAAAATGGTGGAATGTTGATTCTCATTGTGGGATTTTTGAGAGGGTCAAAACAAATGAGCTCATTCAAGTACTCAAACAGGCAAAACCCAAGCCATGTATATATGCATGAGTATCTCATTCAATAGTTAGTAGTGTTGGTATGTTATTGACAATTTAGTCCTAACTTGGACCAGTAATCGGTTGTATGTATGACCCTACACAGTGAGACCAATCATACCCTTTTTGGTTATTTCACTTAAAAGAAGAAAATTTCGGGGAAACGAGGAGGAACCACCGGTACAAGCGGTAAAAAATAAAATAAAAAAAAAAAAAAAAAAAAAAAAAGTCTCTGTCGTTGCAGCCACGGGGAAGAAAGCTTTAGGTCTCTGAAGTCATGAGAGATAGTAATTCCTGTCTCTAACGCGCGTTATTTATGAGTTGATTAAGACAGAAATAGTGGTCAAGTCGATTCTCTACAAGCTGCCAAAAGCATTGACCGTGTAAGATGGTTTAAGACCCCAAATTCCAACTTGGTTTCTATTCAAAGTGATAATCCTTCCAGCGTAATTTGTGAAATTGACATGATATTTATTCAACATAACATTCTAAATTAATCAAAAGCAAACTTAGAAGTATATCAGAATTTTAAACATTAATGAGCCTGGCATATCAAGCTTTTGGAAAAAAAATAATAATGATAATTGTTGAATGAAAAAAAAAAAAAAAAGAGAGCTCTTTAGATAAGTTGGTGCATGTGTGCAATGGATGCACCCCATTGAGGGGGAATGTTTATATTTGAGATGAGTGTCAACTATTTGTTAAAATTATCCTTTGTGATTCTTTCTACTTTTTAGGTAGAATGATTGTAATATAAGAAATTTTAATTTATTTTGAATTGATTTTCATATTAGAAAATAAGTTCTTTCTTTATTTTAGAAGATTTGACATTTAAACTTGCATTTATATGAAAGCTCAGTGCACCTTATGAATGTAGTCTTCATTTTGTTTCTAGTCTACAGACAAACCATGTTAAAGCTTTTCTTTTTTCTCATTTCTTTTATTTTTATCGACTTCTAGTCTCGAGTCTTCTGCATAACAATATATAATCATTCACCGATTCATACACGAATCCAATAAATACTATATATATGAAGTAAATCTAAAGATTCTTCTAACTTTCACCAACATAAGAACATAATTTAGAAACAAAGTGCCAAACTATATTTAATCCCTAAAGTGGACAGTTTGGTATAGTTTAACGATATACACTATAGCAACAAAACATAGCCCATTTTCCCTCTAGATAGTTCCAAAATGAAAAAAAAAAAAAAAAAAAAAAAAAAAAGGATGGGCAATTTTCTTCTTCAGTGTTTTTAAATTAAAAATTAAAATAAAAATGAACAAATATCAGAGTTTTGAAATGTTTAAAAAAATGTATTATAACATGCCCATCACAATTCACAGACAAAGATGCTTGTTCAACCCAAAAAAATTTACGACAGCAGAAATCATCATTTCCTACACCAATACGTGTCGTTTTCCCCCCTGTTTAGTATTTATACTAAATGTCTGTCGTTTGCACTGAGGAAAACCATAAGATATTTGTCGTTTTACGGTTGCAGCTTCTATTTTTGCAACTGTCAAGTTCGTGTCTTTCGTCCACGATAAACTTGATGCTGAAAAAATTTTTTACGAAAATGAAAAGAGAAAAAAAATAATTAGAAAACAAGTCCTTTTATTGTGCCATCTAATCTTGAAAACAGGGGAGAAAAACAAAAACAGGGGAAAACAGGGGGGAGAAACATAAACAAAACAGAGCTCATTCTGGAATCACTTGTGAAGTTTCATTCTCAACCATCTAACGTATTTTGAAATTACTTCATCGAAGAACTTAATATGGATTCTTTGACATCCTCGTTTGTCGTTTGTCGTTTCTGATGATTTGAAAGGACAGTTTGTCGTTTGTCGTTTCCGATGATTTGACAATGCCAACAGCCTTGTTGAATATTTTCAGATTTTCTTTTTTTTCTAACAAAAGCAGTTCAACAATTTAACAAGTCTTCTCAAATAAAAAAATAATAAATAAATAAAAGAAGAAAAAAGTTTCACAAGCTACACATTGTCATTCATCAACATAAGCAATACAACACTACAATCCTTTGATAAAATTATCCACAGGAAACAAGGAAACATACAAGCTTCACTCTTTCACTCGTAGCGTCCTGCAGGCAAGAAACCTACTTTCAAACATAACTCGATTCTTCGATTCGAGAAGCGAAAGCTAAGAAAAGTTACATAGCATAGAAAACCTACAATCATGCAATAATCCAACAAGTCTTTTCAAATACAAAACAGAATTCCACAAATTATTCTCACAAGCACATATAGCAGTAGTTAAATCATCTGATACAAGCATCCTCATGCAACAAATTAAAGTAGCACACAATCTCGACTCTCAAACGGAAATCCCCAGCCAAGCGCAACTGTCGAACATCCTACATGCGAGAAAAAACATTAATACAAACGGAGTGCTGATCCATGTATCACAGAGCCAGAAACATGAATTAAATCAACAATTCAAGAAGCGAAAATTGAAGAACACGTTCATAACTTAGCAGTGAAAAAAACTAGAATCACATTGCATAGAATACTAACTGTGAAGCAGCTGAAGATATTTTGAGTGGTAAACAAAGAGTTGAAAGAAATTTGAATTTTCGGAACCTTAGGAAAAGAAAATTTGATAGTAAATAATAATTTCTCTTTCAGTATGTCACAAAGTAACTATATATTTGTACAGCTTACCTGCTTTACAACATTCGCAAGTAAGTCCTCCAATTTTCACACTTCATAACGACCAAGAAAAATAATAATAATGAGTAGACATAGTAATTAACTCACCAGTATGCTCCGATCAAGCTCGATTGCTCCTCACTATCATTTCTTGTTAAAGATCCGTCCACAAAAACCACTTCCTTGCCACAGCTAACGGAAAGATCTTGATAATGATGTCATCGACACGTTCGTAGTACCTTACTCTCCATCTCCGCGAAAACACGAGCGGTGAAACAACCACTCCGAACCCAGTTAAGAGGCCGATTTCAGCACTTAACAGGTTCCAATTGATCTTTCTCCCAGAATCTGAACGGTTGTCTTTCATTGTAGTTGATGGAAAAGTCCCAGTGGCTGTGTCAGAACAGTTCTTTGTCAAAGGGAACCCACATAGTCCTTCGTTTCCAATGTAGGAATCGGCTGAGAATGTTTGAATTGATTGCCTGTTGGGATCATTCCAACCAGATGATTGAATGAGACGTTTAGAAGCGCGAGGAAAGTGAGGCTCTGGAGTTGCGTTGGAATTATTCCACTGAGGTTGTTCCACGAGAGGTCCAAGGACTCCAGATTTCGCATGTTCCCTATGGAAGAAGGGATTGGGCCAGTGAGAGCGTTAGAGGACAAGTTGAGGATGTAAAGTGCTCGGAGCTGTCCCAATTCTGCTGGTATTGGTCCATGAAAGTTGTTTCCTGAAAGATCAATGCTAGTGAAGATGGCTAGAATCTTTGGAAGCTCCATCTCTCGCCCTTTGGAGGTTACTATCACTTTATAGATATAATTTATTCTGGTCAGAAGATCTCTTTCATAAAAATTAAGAGTGACGCCATGTAAGCTTAGAACCTCTGAATTGGCATCATCTCCATCAGCCATCATTCGTTGAAATTGTGTCATCCATCGTCTTGGTAGTTCTCCACTAAAATGATTGTGAGCGAGATCAAATATTTGAAGCATCGGCCAATTTCCATTAGCATTTGGACACTCAATGCTACCATTCAACTTGTTGGATCGGAGAATAAGTACATGGATTGTCGATATGTTCTTCAACAAGCAGGGAAACTCACCAATCAATTCATTCTTCCCAAGGTCTAAAACCTTTAATCCCTGGCAATAAGCTAGAGATTTTGGAAATTTCCCTTCAATGAAATTTCCATTGAGCTCTAGCGCCTCCAACGAACAATTCCTTGGGAAAACATTAGGAATTGGGCCTTTGAAGTTGTTATTAGCTAGATTGAGCAGATGACGGGAATTACTTGTTTCAATTAAACATGTTGGTATCCTGCCACTTAAATTGTTATTAGACAAATCAAGAACCCAAAGGTTTGCGACAGCACATATGTGTTCAGGTATATCTCCCTTAAGTCTATTGTCTGAGAGGGACAAGAACCTTTTTTTGGTAAAAAGGGGCAACCGATTAAAAAAATAATTAATGACAATGGAACGATTACCAAAATTATTATCTGGAAAGGAACTGAAACTAATATCTGGAACGGAACTGAAACTAATATCTGGAAAGGAAGTGAAATTATTGCTAGACAAATCTATGTGTAGAAAAGTGTTTGGAAGAAGAGGGATGTTTCCTCGAAGCTGGTTAAAGTGAAGGTCAAGGGATTCGAGAGTTTTAGGGAAAAAGACAGGTTCTTGCATGCCCACAAGGTAATTATGTGACAGATTCAGATTCCAAAGACTCTCAATTTCCCAAATCCATTTAGGAATCTCTCCTGAAATATGGTTATCAGAAAGATCAAGAGTCTTAAGGTAGCTAGATCCTTGAAACTTTTGCAGGTGTTTGGTGCCACTGAACTTGTTACAAGCGAGACTAAGGTATGTTAGATTTTGGAAATTGAAGATGGAGGTTGGGATCAAACCTTCTAGATTGTTGTTACTCAAATCTATGGCATCCAATAGCAAAGAAGATTTCACTTTAAACTCAGGAATGGGACCACTAAGTTGATTGTAGGACAGCATAATCGTTTCCAAAGATGGAAGTGCAA
>CM046374.1:31705183-31784211 GCA_025413025.1 Ficus hispida
AATTTCAAACCCAATTACGACCCTCAAATTCAACAGTTAAAAGAGAATCAAAGATAAAAGAATCTGCACTGTTGTTTCCATATGAGAATTTCTTTCCATTTGGTTTTTTTTTTTTTTTTTTTTTCCTTTTTTTCTTACCAGGTTTTCTATTTATTAGGCATCTTCTTTTGAAAGCATTCAAAGGACAGGACTTTTGGATACAAAACTTATGATTGTCTTCACATTTCCATATCTAAGATATCTTTAGAATTGGATTTGCCTTATAATATATTTATTCTTCCTTTTATTTGTGTTAGTCGTAATTACTGTTGAAGATTGCTCATAATATATAGAATTTAATTCAATCCTAATGTTTTAAAAAAGTGGAAAATATTAAAAAAAAAAAAAAATTAATTGCTTCATTGCATACATCTTGGAGTACTATGACCAAAACAAATCTTACTTATCCATACAAGTAGCTTTGGAAAATAATGACTTGTCCTCCATTTCTTCTTAATGTAATAAAAAAAACTCAACAAAGAAAACCCTTAAAGAAATAATATTTTTCATCAACAGAATATAACAGATTAATGAATCATAGAAGGATCCTTTAATGAGAGAGACAGATTGCGTGCCCAAGAGAGAGAGTAGTTGGTGAGGCAAACGTCACATGTCTCTTTCCTCACAAATTGCACCTTTTTTAGTCGAACCTACACATACATATTCGGGTGTAACGATCGACCAGAAAGTTTTAAATTCATACACCTTCCAATTATTGCACGTTCCCGAAAGTTGCATGTCGGAAAACAAGTTTTTCTTTGCCTTCGGCCAACACATTCTGGAAAATATTTGCTCTTCCTCCATTGGTCCTCTCTAGTTGAAGATCTAATTGTGCAAGTTCCAAGTTGTTGGCTTTCGCTTTAAAGAGTTCCCTACAACTAAACAAAAGGAAGCCCCATAATTAAACTAGCTTCAAATTTTTTATGAGAACATATCCTTGCATAAAAGTAAGGATGTCAATATTTCCTGAGGGAACAGGTTTCGTGGATCTGCCCCGAATGGGATGGGGATGAGGGACAAACTTCGGGTATGGAGACGGAGACGAAAATTAGCATGACAGGGACTGCCGTGTGACAACCCCTCCTTTGGAGAGAAGCCGTCAAATACATACATAAACTTGACTTGTATTATTTTACTTTTCCAAAAATTCAGGAAATTTTTTTTTTTTTTTTTTTATACTTGTTACTTGATAAAGTCATTATCTATTAGATAACTATTTATAGAGTGTTAGAGAAAAAGCATAAGTAAAGTACCATAGTACAATATATTACAAACTATTTCATCATCATTTTTTTTTCAAGCTGCGGAAAATATATGTAGGTTTATATATATATATTTTTGAGCGAGATGTTATCCATGCACCCACTTCCTCCACTGTCACATCATCTGTTTTGTCTATTCATTCATTCAGTTGATCACGGGTTTCTTACCCAAATTACCTACAACATAAATTTCATGAATGAGCTTTCGCCCAGCAAGTACAGATATAAATCTCACAATGCATGAATAATGAGCATGACATTTTATGCAATTCTATAGTCTTTTGCTTCAAAACTTATTGGGCCCCATTGTGTACGTACCAGGCGCGCGCTACCATTGGGTAGTTGGGGGAGCGACCCTCCAGTTGTACCCAAGGTCATACATAAATCATTCATGAACTTTACCTCACCTGAGTGGAGGTTGGTACGACACTTTTCTAACATTTCACTTTCATTAGCCTCATATAATTAGGTGAGTGATCATGCAAATATGACATGTCACAACATCATCAAACAAATATTTGAATAACATAAACATTGAGGCATCATAATCATATTTAAGTAATTGGCACATAAATCACCACATATGCACACCAATACAACAAGCATTCATAATTTTATGTTGTAGGTGAGATCTGTACTTACAGGAATTCGATAATCTGGGATTTTTCTGTCAGTAGACCTCGCTCTAGTACACCGTCAGCACTGTGTCCTGATTTAAGCGACACCCGACAGTTAGAGCAGTATTTTAAACTGACCATTTTTTTTTTTTTTTGAATATTCTTTTGTTAAATATTTAACTTTAATTTCTTTTTTTTTTTTTTTTTTTTTATGTCTTGCTTTCTACTTGAACAACACAGAAAATCATCTTTTCAGTATATATATATATATATAATATATATATATATAAAAGATCTCAAACAGTTTTAAGAAATTCTCATTTTACCCCAATTTTTGATAAAACTCTCATTTTAACTCCTATTGAGCTTTCCTTTGTTTTTATTGTTATAACCCTTGGCCTATAAGTAATTTAAAGCAAATGAAATACTCACTCATATTGAAACATCCAGTTTACAAATCTATTTCTTTTTTTTTTCTTTTTTTTTCGGCTTTTTTGAAAAAAAACAATGACAATTCACTGCCCTCCATTTATTGAAAATAAAACCACAACTTGCTTATGTACCTTTCTCTTTTAACTTCATTTTATCAATTTCTTTTCGAAAAGTACTCATCAAATACTTTTTCTACATAAAACTTGCACTAATCATTTTCCTATCACATGTAGCTTGTGCAAGAATCCCGAGTCTAATATAAGAATAGACTTTCATATCTGTATACATACATCAAATTTTCTCACTAAAATCCATTCATGAGCAAGACACCAACAAAAGTTGTCAACTTTTATTTATCAAACTACAAACTTTATTTAAAAAGTTTGTTTTTTGTACCATGACCATTTCAAACGCATAACACATCATTAGCTTCATTATTATTGGCTAAAACATTCAAACCACAACATCAACTAATCATACAAGCATGAGAGATTTCATATCATACACATATTCATGATTCCCAAATAGTTCGTTTAAACCAAGTCCATCATTGAAATAATTTATATACATATACATTCATCCATTGCTATTATTATTATTATTATTATTTTCTTTTTTTTCTAAATCACATAATCCAACTTCAAGAAAAAAAACAAATTTGAGTATCTTACCTAGCTTCCTTCAAATTGATATTTAGCTTGGTTGCACCTCCTTGAAAAATCCTTTGATTTCTTAGTAGAGACTAGACAATAAAATTTCCATTTCTTAGAATAGAAATTTCTCAAAATACTACTAAGAGAAAACATAAAATTTTATAAATTTATTACCTTTTATGACTGCTAAACCTTTGGATTTCTTGAAGAAAAACTTGCTAGAGAACCAAGCATGAAGATTTAGAGGGATAAAACTTTTTTTTTTTTTCCCTTCTCTTTCTCTGTCTCCAGACAATTTTTTTTTTTTTTTCTCTTTCTCTTCTTCTTCTCTGTCTCCAGACGTCTGTTGGAGATGAAGAAGCAATTGCTTCTTTCTCTCTCCTTGGGTTTCATTTATGTGGAAGACAGCTTGTCTTTCTTTTCTTTTCTTTTTTTTTTTTTTTTTTTCTCTGTTCCTATAGCTTAGTATAGGATAAGTAAAACATCTTTTCTTACTTTTCTACCACATTGCATCCGGTCACTTTTTTTTTTTTTTTTTTTAATCTTATCCACTAAGTCATACTTGTCAAGATATTGACCATTAGATTAAAATTCATATAATCTTAGCCCTTTATTATTTTTTTTTTTAAGATAAATATACTTCAATCCTTATCCTATTCAGCAGTCATTTAGAATATATTATGATTCAACATATTAAATTTTACACTAAAAAATATATATATATATGTTTTAAGAACCGTTCAAACAACTTTTGATATTTAAATATACATATATTTAGACTATTAAAAAAAAATTTTACTTACTTTACTTTTTTTTTTTTTAATCAGTTTTTTTACAGTTCAGAATCAAATTCTGACTATAGTAATTTGATTCAGAAATAATTATAAATTCCACTTCTTTACATGATAAAGTTGTATAATGGACTTGGTATTCTTTATTGGGATATTCATGATCACTTTTTATCTATTTATGATCTTTATGGAAATTTCCTAAATAATCAATTTCTTGCCTATTGAAAAATATAACTAGTGTCATAGAGACACATTGTATCATAAAATTCACAAAGATTTACATCTTTACTATAGAAAAATCACGGTTTAATTTCTGTTCAATTCAGAAATTAATGCCGGGAATTTTTTTTTCAGTCGTTACAATCATCCCTCCTTAAAATTTTTCGTCCTCGAAAATTAAAACAAGTAGGGGTATTTAGCTCTCATAACATCCTCTCGCTCCCATGTGGCTTCTTCTATATTATGATTCCGCCAAAGCACTTTGACAAGTGGTATAATCTTAGTCCTTAGAGTCTTCTCCTCACGAGCTAAAATTTGCACCGGTCGTTCCTCATAGGAAAGATCCTCCTGAACTTGTATTGGTTCATGTTCTATAATATGTAACGGGTCTGGTACATATTTTTTCAACATAGAGACATGGAAAACATTATGTACGCTTGACAATTCCGGCGGTAAAGCTAACCTATATGCCACTTTACCAACTCGTTCAGTAACTTCAAACGGCCCAATGTATCTTGGACTCAACTTTCCTTTCTTTCCGAAGCGCATTACGCCCTTCATAGGAGCTACTTTAAGGAATACTGAATCTCCTTCCTCAAACTCTAATGGCCTTCTTCGTATGTCAGCATAACTTTTCTGACGACTTCGTGCTTCTTCCATCCTTGGCGAATCTTCTTTACAGCTTCCGTAGTTTCTTGAATAAAATCCGTCTTCAGAAGTTGCTTTTCTCTGGTATCGTACCAATGAACCGGAGATCTGCATTTCCTTCCATAAAGAGCTTCATAGGGTGCCATGCCTATAGAAGATTGGTAGCTGTTGTTGTAAGAAAACTCTACCAATGGCAACTTCTTGTTCCAAGATCCCTTGAAATCCATGACACATGCACGAAGCATGTCTTCAAGAATTTGGATGGTTCGCTCAGATTGACCATCTGTCTGAGGATGAAAAGCTGTGCTAAACTTCAATTCATAACCCATAGCTTTTTGTACACTCTTCCAAAAAGTAGAGGTAAAACGACTATCACGATCTGAAACGATAGATAAAGGAATGCCATGTAACTTGATGATCTCTGAGACATAAAGATCTGCCAATTTTTCCAACGTGTATGTGACTTTAATTGGTAAAAAGTGCGCTGATTTCGTTAATCTATCAATAATTACCCAGATGGCATCATATCCTTCACTGGTTCTTGGTAAGCCAATAACAAAATCCATGGCTATTTCCTCCCATTTCCATTCTGAGACTTCAAGGGGTTGCAATTCTCCTGCTGGTCGCTTGTGCTCAGCCTTAATTTTCTGGCAAGTTAAGCATCGACTGGTAAACTCAGCTATATCGTTCTTCATTCTCTTCCACCAAAAGTGCTCTTTCAGGTCTTGATACATCTTTGTTGCTCCTGGATGTATAGAATATGGAGTCTTGTGAGCTTCTGAGAGAATTTGTTTCCTCAACTTACGTTATCAGGCACACATAACCTTCTTCTGAAGTGGAGAATTCCATCAGCTGAAAGATTAAAATCAGACTCTTTTCCTTCAACAACCTCTTCCTTATACTTGATCAAAGTCGAATCTAGCTCTTGAGCTTTTCTTATTTCATCAAAAATCGATGGTTGAAGAAGCAAAGCTGATAAATGTCCTGAAATGAGTTCCAGCTTCAAATTGTTTATGTCCCTTTGAAGAGATGTAGGCAAAGAATTAATTGGCATGTGGGTTATAGGTGAAAACTTTCGGCTTAAAGCGTCTGCGACTCTATTCGCCTTTCCTGGATGATAAAGAATCTCGCAATCATAATCCTTGACCAATTCTAACCATCTTCTCTGCCTCATGTTAAGCTCTTTTTGAGTGAACAGGTATTTGAGACTCTTGTGGTCCGTGTAAATCAAACATTTCGCCCCATAGAGGTAGTGTCGCCATATCTTGAGTGCAAAAACCACCGCTGCCAGCTCCAAGTCATGAGTTGGGCAGTTCTTTTCATGTTCCTTCAGTTGACGTGACGCATAAGCAACAACTTTACCATTCTGCATCAGAACAGCTCCTAAGCCCATCTTTGAAGCATCACTGTAAATGTCAAACTTTCCCTCATCTGACGGAATTGTGAGAACAGGCGCACTAGTGAGTCTCCTCTTTAACTCTTGGAAGCTTTCCTCACATTTCTCACCCCATTCGTATTTCTTGTCCTTACGAGTGAGTGTTGTGAGAGGTGCAGCTAGTCTTGCGAATCCTTCCACAAACCTCCTGTAATAGCTGGCTAAGCCTAGAAAGCTACGTATTTCAGTTACGCTTTTTGGTGTTGGCCATTTACTAACTGCTTCAATTTTTACTGGATCCACTGACACTCCTTCCTTAGAGACAACATGTCCAAGAAAATGAACCTTGTCGAGCCAAAATTCACATTTGGAGAATTTTGCAAAAAGTTGATGATCTTTTAATGTCTGCAAGGCGATCCTCAAATGTTCTTCATGTTCCTCTCGAGTTTTCGAGTATATCAAAATATCATCTATAAAGACTATGATAAATTTATCCAGATATTTCTCAAAAACTCGGTTCATAAGGTCCATAAAGGCTGCTGGGGCATTAGTTAGCCCAAACGGCATAACTAAAAACTCATAATGTCCGTAACGTGTTCGAAAGGCTGATTTAGGAACATCACTGTCCCTAATCTTCAACTGATGATACCCCGATCGCAAATCAATTTTTGAAAATATTGCTGCCCCTTTAAGTTGGTCGAAAAGATCATCAATCCTCGGAAGTTGATACTTATTTTTTATTGTGACCTTATTGAGCTCACGATAATCAATGCACATTCTAAGCGTGCCGTCTTTCTTCTTCACAAATAGAACAGGTGCTCCCCATGGTGAATAACTTGGACGAATAAAACCTTTATCGAGTAGCTCCCGCAATTGCGCCTGAAGTTCCTTGAGCTCAGCAGGTGCCATCCGGTATGGTGCCTTCGATATCGGAGCCGTACCTGGTAGCAATTCAATTTCGAAAGTAATCTCTCGGTCAGGTGGTAATCCTGGCAATTCCTCAGGAAAAACTTCAATGAAATCTTTAACTACAGGTACATCTTTCGACTGGAGCTTTTCTTCCTTTGAAGTATCCATAACGTAGGCCAAATACCCATCACATCCACTGGATATCATTTTCCTAGCTTTTAATGAACTTATCATCCACTTCTGTGGTATACTGGAAGTGTCGACATAGTCGAAAGCCTCAATTCCTTCGGGTTGAAAGACAACCTTGCGCCCTCGGCAGTCTATGGAAGCATGATACTTTCCTAGGAAATCCATTCCTAAGATGACATCATAGTCTACTATTTCTAGTATGACTAAATCAACAAACAATTCTCTACCAGCTATAATTATCGGCATATGTCGTAGCCAATAATCATACAGTAATACCTCCCCAGAGGGTAAGGTAGTCCGAAAAGTTTGTTCAATTCTATCTCTGGCTTGATCGAGTTTTTTAGCAAAGGAACATGATGCAAAAGAATGGGAAGCTCCCGAATCAAATAAAACATGAGCATCATGGTTCGCAACAGAAAGCTGACCTGTCACCACTTTTGATATTCCAGCTTCAACATCATTCTTGGTATAAGCACAGATGTGAGCATTTGGAGCTGGAGGGGCTTCAAGCCGTCCTTGGCTAATTTGCAAACCTTCGATCTTAGCTTGAAGGCCATGGAGCTGGTTCCCTTGTTGTCTCTGTTGAGTTTGCCCCGGTTGATTTTGCTTGTTTAAGTAACAGTTATTAGCATAATGACCTTCTTTACCACAAATGTAACAACTATTTGTTCCCATCCTACATTCACCGAGGTGTTTCTTGCCGCATTTAACACAAGTTAGGTAGCTGGGATTATTGTTTCCACTATTACTTCTTTTCTGCTGTTGGTTCCTATGATTTTGATTCTTATTCCCACCAAAGTTAGCCTTTCTCTTGTTGTTGTTCTGATAATTCTGCTTGTTCTTATTCCATGGTCCACCTTGACTGCTTCCTGAATTCTGCGTATTCGCACTTTCTCTTTTCTCTTGGCTTCCCAGTACCTAGCTTTTTCTTCCTTAGCCTCAGTCAGATGAAACTCAGTTCGGAGTGCTCGACTAACACATTCAGCTACAGTGAGTGGAGGTCTATCACCGCTATCAACAACTACAGCTATCTCTGGCCGAAACATTCGTATCATTCTCCTTAATCTTTCCCCTTCTGTCGGCACAAGATAGGGGCAAAGTCGAGCCAGACGGTCGAACTTTTGGCAAGCCTCCGTAACCGACATGGTTCCTTGCTTTAAGTCATTGAATTCATTTTGTTGGGTTCTCATGCATACTATGTTGTAGTATTTTTCATTAAATTCTCCCAAGAATTCATTCCATGTCATAGCCATCACATTTCTTCTCAAAGCAACAGTCTCCCACCAATAGCGAGCATCCTTTTTTAACACAAAAGAGGCGCATAATACTTTCTCTTGTTCGGTAAGATTCATAAAGTTCAAGATAATTTGAAGAGAAGTCAGCCATTCTTCTGCTTCAAGAGGATCAGTGGACCCTTCAAACTCAGGCGGTTTCATGCGACGAAACCGTTCAAAAAGTGGCTCTTGACAAACCACGGGTCGTACATCAAGATTAACTGGAACAGCTGGTGCAGCAGGCACTACTGGTGGAGGTGGAATTTCAACTTGAGGCTGCTACTGAGTCAGCTGTGCTATTTGTTGTCGGATGACTTGATTTTCTTGTTCTTGAGCATCCAATCTAGCTTGTAGATTGGCAATTAATTCAGCCATCCCCACATCTTGTGGCACTCTGGCTGCTGCAGCACGTGGACGAACCATGTTTCCGTGTATAACGACCTATCTAGCGTCCAAGAACAAAAGGAAAACATGGTTTCTTTTAAAATTTCATTGTGCAATAGAGATTATTCACAGAAAGTATAGTAGCAAGATCACAGTCATCATATGATTATATTCATTTACGTATCATGTCATACATACATTCACTGTCATAAGCAGTTTTATATACATTCTGCTACCACTTGCAAAACAAACATAGCTTGATCATAGTCATCACATGATTATGTTCATTTACGTATCATGTCGTATATACATTCACTGTCATAAGCAGTTATATATACATTCTGCTACCACTTGCAAAACATACATAGCTTGATCATAGGGAGTGATATCAAAATAGATACATTTTACATTTTTTTTTTAAGTCATTCATCCCCTTATATTACCTAGATATTTTACACATAAGCCCCAAAAATATTCTACATATGCCAGATCTTCTAACCAAGATCAGCAGTCAAAAAATGCTTTCGTTAGCTATGGTACAGAATCGTGCCTATCATCTTTCAAGTATCCTGAGTGTCCTCCTGGAAACTCAACAGGATCATCATCCTCATCGCTATCGATATAAATGTGACTGGTACCCGCTTTTTCCTTATGCGGGTCTACCGTCCCAAAGGTAGTAGATCTCTTCCTTTGGCGTTGCGTCTTGATACGTCGGTCAAGCTCTCGACGCTCCTCCTCCGCGCGCCTCTCCTCCTGAAGGCCCATCTCCACGTAGTAAATCTCAGAAACCAAGTGGTCAAAACTAAGGCGAGTACCTGCATATACTCGTGCCCGCACTTGTTCTGGCAATCCCTGCCAGAAATGGAAACACTGCTCCTCCTCAGTAAGTGGAATCGGGGAAGCATTGACTATCTCATGGACGAAACGTTGAAGATAACTCTCTAGTTCCTCTCCCTCACGAGCCTTCCATCGCAAGACTCGCATAACCGCCAATCTCGCAGTCGTAAAAGAGATAGCAGGCTGGGGTGGCGGTGAAGCAGGCATATAGCTAAAGGTGTGGCCACTGGTGGCTCGTCAACTGGAAAACGGTGAGTAATGTCATAACAGAAAGTTTGCCATGAAGTCTCTCGTGGTAAGGTACCACTAGTCCTCCACCACTCCATAGCTTCATCAACTAGTTGTATGACAGCTAGTCCAGTCCATTCGGTGGTGTCAAAATCACATGACAGGAAAATCGACTCCAACTGGTGGAGCCAATTTCCCAATTGATAGGGAAGGGTACTGCCGTCATAAGTATCTGGTAGACAAGCTCGAAATGCTACCACAACCCGAGAACCCATACGAGGTCCATAAGGTTCTCCAGCTAAAGGTATATTGTCATCCACGGTGGTGGGTGGGGTGGTGCAAAGGAAGCTCCGTCTTCCATGTGATAATCCTTTCCTAAGAGAAATTAAAGATCACAAGTCACATATAAGTATATATGTAAACATCTAACTTACTTGAACAATCAAAACTGATGTGCGACAGAGTGGAGTAGGATGGCAGGATGCGCGCTCTGATACCAACTGTGACAACCCCTCCTTTGGAGAGAAGCCGTCAAATACATACATAAACTTGACTTGTATTATTTTACTTTTCCAAAAATTCAGGAAATTTTTTTTTTTTTTTTTTATACTTGTTACTTGATAAAGTCATTATCTATTAGATAACTATTTATAGAGTGTTAGAGAAAAAGCATAAGTAAAGTACCATAGTACAATATATTACAAACTATTTCATCATCATTTTTTTTTTCAAGCTGCGGAAAATATATGTAGGTTTATATATATATATTTTTGAGCGAGATGTTATCCATGCACCCACTTCCTCCACTGTCACATCATCTGTTTTGTCTATTCATTCATTCAGTTGATCACGGGTTTCTTACCCAAATTACCTACAACATAAATTTCATGAATGAGCTTTCGCCCAGCAAGTACAGATATAAATCTCACAATGCATGAATAATGAGCATGACATTTTATGCAATTCTATAGTCTTTTGCTTCAAAACTTATTGGGCCCCATTGTGTACGTACCAGGCGCGCGCTACCATTGGGTAGTTGGGGGAGCGACCCTCCAGTTGTACCCAAGATCATACATAAATCATTCATGAACTTTACCTCACCTGAGTGGAGGTTGGTACGACACTTTTCTAACATTTCACTTTCATTAGCCTCATATAATTAGGTGAGTGATCATGCAAATATGACATGTCACAACATCATCAAACAAATATTTGAATAACATAAACATTGAGGCATCATAATCATATTTAAGTAATTGGCACATAAATCACCACATATGCACACCAATACAACAAGCATTCATAATTTTATGTTGTAGGTGAGATCTGTACTTACAGGAATTCGATAATCTGGGATTTTTCTGTCAGTAGACCTCGCTCTAGTACACCGTCGGCACTGTGTCCTGATTTAAGCGACACCCGACAGTTAGAGCAGTATTTTAAACTGACCATTTTTTTTTTTTTTTGAATATTCTTTTGTTAATATTTAACTTTAATTTCTTTCTTTTTTTTTTTTTTTTATGTCTTGCTTTCTACTTGAACAACACAGAAAATCATCTTTTCAGTATATATATATATATATATATATATATATATAAAGATCTCAAACAGTTTTAAGAAATTCTCATTTTACCCTAATTTTTGATAAAACTCTCATTTTAACTCCTATTGAGCTTTCCTTTGTTTTTATTGTTATAACCCTTGGCCTATAAGTAATTTAAAGCAAATGAAATACTCACTCATATTGAAACATCCAGTTTACAAATCTATTTCTTTTTTTTTCTTTTTTTTTTCGGCTTTTTTGAAAAAAAACAATGACAATTCACTGCCCTCCATTTATTGAAAATAAAACCACAACTTGCTTATGTACCTTTCTCTTTTAACTTCATTTTATCAATTTCTTTTCGAAAAGTACTCATCAAATACTTTTTCTACATAAAACTTGCACTAATCATTTTCCTATCACATGTAGCTTGTGCAAGAATCCCGAGTCTAATATAAGAATAGACTTTCATATCTGTATACATACATCAAATTTTCTCACTAAAATCCATTCATGAGCAAGACACCAATAAAAGTTGTCAACTTTTATTTATCAAACTACAAACTTTATTTAAAAAGTTTGTTTTTTGTACCATGACCATTTCAAACGCATAACACATCATTAGCTTCATTATTATTGCTAAAACATTCAAACCACAACATCAACTAATCATACAAGCATGAGAGATTTCATATCATACACATATTCATGATTCCCAAATAGTTCGTTTAAACCAAGTCCATCATTGAAATAATTTATATACATATACATTCATCCATTGCTATTATTATTATTATTATTATTTTCTTTTTTTTCTAAATCACATAATCCAACTTCAAGAAAAAAAACAAATTTGAGTATCTTACCTAGCTTCCTTCAAATTGATATTTAGCTTGGTTGCACCTCCTTGAAAAATCCTTTGATTTCTTAGTAGAGACTAGACAATAAAATTTCCATTTCTTAGAATAGAAATTTCTCAAAATACTACTAAGAGAAAACATAAAATTTTATAAATTTATTACCTTTTATGACTGCTAAACCTTTGGATTTCTTGAAGAAAAACTTGCTAGAGAACCAAGCATGAAGATTTAGAGGGATAAAACTTTTTTTTTTTTTCCCTTCTCTTTCTCTGTCTCCAGACGATTTTTTTTTTTTTTTTCTCTTTCTCTTCTTCTTCTCTGTCTCCAGACGTCTGTTGGAGATGAAGAAGCAATTGCTTCTTTCTCTCTCCTTGGGTTTCATTTATGTGGAAGACAGCTTGTCTTTCTTTTCTTTTCTTTTTTTTTTTTTTTTTTCTCTGTTCCTATAGCTTAGTATAGGATAAGTAAAACATCTTTTCTTACTTTTCTACCACATTGCATCCGGTCACTTTTTTTTTTTTTTTTTAATCTTATCCACTAAGTCATACTTGTCAAGATATTGACCATTAGATTAAAATTCATATAATCTTAGCCTTTTATTATTTTTTTTTTTAAGATAAATATACTTAATCCTTATCCTATTCAGCAGTCATTTAGAATATATTATGATTCAACATATTAAATT
The DNA here is from genome assembly GCA_025413025.1 of Ficus hispida. Classification (NCBI taxonomy): domain Eukaryota; kingdom Viridiplantae; phylum Streptophyta; class Magnoliopsida; order Rosales; family Moraceae; genus Ficus; species Ficus hispida. The sequence continues at coordinate 31,718,129 of CM046374.1, forward strand.
TTACACTAAAAAATATATATATGTTTTAAGAACCGTTCAAACAACTTTTGATATTTAAATATACATATATTTAGACTATTAAAAAAAAATTTTACTTACTTTACTTTTTTTTTTTTTTAATCAGTTTTTTTACAGTTCAGAATCAAATTTTGACTATAGTAATTTGATTCAGAAATAATTATAAATTCCACTTCTTTACATGATAAAGTTGTATAATGGACTTGGTATTCTTTATTGGGATATTCATGATCACTTTTTATCTATTTATGATCTTTATGGAAATTTCCTAAATAATCAATTTCTTGCCTATTGAAAAATATAACTAGTGCCATAGAGACACATTGTATCATAAAATTCACAAAGATTTACATCTTTACTATAGAAAAATCACGGTTTAATTTCTGTTCAATTCAGAAATTAATGCCGGGAATTTTTTTTTCAGTCGTTACATGCCGTCCCACCACGCTCCCGATATATATGTTTGATTTTATATATTTATAAGTATACAATATACTATAAAAATATATAATACATTTCATTGTTTATTTTTTTTACTTTGTCATATTTGAAAATATGGATATTTATAATAAATGGGGGTATGGGCCGGTATAGAGAGAGTCCTTTAATAGGAATTCCTACCCTGACCCTGCTTTTATTAAGTAGGGATAGAGACGGATATGGGGATTTTTGGGGGTGAGAATAGGGACGAAAAAGCATTGCCCTATCCCACCCGTCATAAAAGACAATATGTGTGCATGTACATGTATATATATATATGTACATACATATATGTCTGTGATTTCAATGGTAATTATCGCAACAAAGATAATGTTAAATTTCTAGATCTAAAATGCCATGCATGATGATACATACCCAATTATGAAGTGATTAATCGTTTGATTTGCGTTAAAAAGATGTAAAAATTAATTACATCTTCTAAGCTAAATTCAAGATGTAAAAATTAATTACTTACATGCCAATCTCTGCTGTAAGAGCTCAAAAAGATGAAGATGAAGAAGGTGCGAAATAAGATGTCCCTAAATGTGTTTGCCATTTCCTGAAAATGGTGATTGTTAAATTACTGACATTTTTATAGCATAAGTTGCATGCAAATGTTAGTTTTTTGTTGGATGGATTATTCTGTTATTAACCACTAGCAAATAAAACGCTACATGCAAATCAAGGAACGTTTACAACTATTTCTCTATTATTTGAAAAGGGGTGCCTCTTCAAATATCTCTTCAAATATGAAAAAGGATGCCCGAAATGACGAGTCACTGGATGAATGATGCTTCATCCTTAGCTCTAGGACTGTCACATGACAGATCTTAAGGCTGCTACATGATAATTTAAAAATATATATCTTTTCTAAATTTTTTATTTGTTTTTTTTTTTTCTCTTTCACTTTGTTTTGTTTGTCGCATGTACTCAAGAATGAAAATATTAATATTTGTTGAAAACATCAGTACTTAAATTTTATAAAAAAAAAATATTGATATAAGTGGATATTTACATAAAGTACAAAAATTAATTTTCAAATAATAAATTTTTAAATAAAATTTTATAAAACTCTAAAATAATTAATAATATATAAATTAAATATTAAGTATATAACAAATTTGCAGATTAAGAATGGAGTATAATATAGTAAATGATAAGTTTTTATTCGCCAATCAAGTAAAATCATTAAAAGGTAACATAATATAGGTATATCACATTTATTGTTTCAATCATGGTAAGAAAACTTCAATATTAAAAATGCTTTTAGGATGTTCGAAAATATTTACAATGTCTTATTAGTGTAAACAACATCGAATATGTGGAGATATTGTTATCTTAAAGATGTCACACTTTTGTCAATGCAATAGTCTATTTGATTGTAATTTTAAATTTGACTCTATTATAAGATCCTGTAAAGTTCAAACCCAATTACCACACTCAAATTCAAGACGTAAAAAAAATAGTAATAATAAATAAAAATAAAAATAAAAACGCGGACTGCTGTTTCTAAATGAGAATATCTTTCCATTTGGCACTTTTATTTTTTATTTTTCTTTTTTCTTATTAGGTTTTCTAACGAGGCATTTTCTTTTGAAGGCATCCAGAGGACAGGGTATTTGGATACAAACTTATTAAGCTTTCGAATGAGGCATTTTCTACAGTATTGGATATGCCTTCTAAAATATTTATTATTTTTCCTTTTATTAATTGTTACTCATAAATACTGTTGAAGATTGCTCATAATGTATAGAAAAGAGTCCTCCTGCACCAAAAAAAAAAAAAAAAAAAAAACTCTCTCAAGAAGAAAGGAGTGTCTAAAAACTGCTAGTCAATGACATGATTAAAACATTTTGGAATTAGATTCAGTAACCAAATAGTGAACATCGCCAAGAAGTCTTGCGGAGTTTTTTCAGATTCGATGTTCATTCACAGAATACTACAATGATCTAATGATTCTTTTTAAATAGTGATAAAATGAAAACAAATTTTTCTGCGTTTCTATCTTCTGATTTTATGCAAAATAAATTTAATTTTAGAGCCATTTTCAAGACACTTTTATTAGAATCTGTCAGATTCCTTTCCAAAACAATACCAAACGGATCCTTTTTTTTTTTTTTCATTTTTGTTCTTATTTTCTAAAACTTATACACCCAACAAATCTTTTTTATGCCCATTTCAAAAAAAAAAAAAAAATTTTTTTATGCATTAAAAATTAAACTTGTATTTTCGAAATGTATATTTGTCTTACAAGAGGAATACATATGGATAGAGACTTGTCCCAAAATACAACTTCAAGGATGGGACTCAGGAATTCATTACAAAAACATTGTTGCTCAATTAGGTACCCTCTCAATCACGCTGCCTTTTATGGAGATTGCTCAAATAGTCAATCAAAGCTATGGAGGAAGTCCATGCAATCACAAGAATCCCTTCGGCAGATCAGGTTGAGAAAGCAAAACGAGCATTCACATCCCGTCACATCAAGAAAATAACGTGACAACAAGTACCAAAGTAATTATGTGCCCTCTTTAAATAGAGCTAGAGATATTGAAGATGTTTCATACACCAGGAACGAGACACTTGCTATTATAAGCTTGCTCATAATTAAAGAAATTAAGATTGTGGTTTCAAAATCTTGGGATTAAATGGAGGAAGAACTTAATAACATGAAAAGAGACTAATTGACATTCAGATGAGAAAAATACCTATAAACTTCATGTTCCGAGGCAAATGGTTTTAAGATGTATAAATAAATACAATTTTATTTAGGGTTCGTTTGTCTTCTAGAAAGATTTTTTTTTTTAATTTTTTTTATTTGGATTGTCATTGAGCGGAACTCTAATCTCTCTGTTTTTTTCCCTCTTCCTCCACTCCATTTATTTAACTTAAACTTTAATGAGCAATGAAGATTTTGGGAATATGTAGAAGAGATATCTTTGGGAGTTAATGGCTTTATGAGAGCTATGCGCAGTTAATGCAACAACTTCAATGTGTTACAATTACGAGCTTCAACTAAGAAGATACCATTCTGTTTGATAGCAGAGTTTCTACACCAAAGATGGGGCTTACTTATTATCATCCAATTGCTTGCATTATCGAAGGCTTTCACACTTTCGAAGCGATCTTTATCGGATCTCATCAGTATATCGTTTTATTTGTGTCCTCTTTTATATCCCTCTAATAATATCATATTATATGTTTAACTTAGAAAAAGTCTAGTATTACTTGTTTAGACACTTTTGAGAAGCTACTTGTTTTGAAATTTTTAGTTATATATGATTTATTGTAATTTCAAGTTTAATGGTAATTTCACCTTTTTTTTTTTGAACGGAGTAATTTCACTATGTTAGTTTGTTCACTTAAACAAGATAATCATTTTCTTAAAAGAGAGAGAGAGAGATTATAATTTGTAAAATTGTATATTTTGTGTCATGTCATCTTAATCTTTTGAATAAATTGGAGAAGCATTCCGTATTCAACTAGGGAAGAAAGAGGTTAAGGAGCGTCCTTCACATTAAGACCAACCAAGAATTTTACATTTGAATGTCCTATATATATATATATATATATATATATATATATAGATATGGACAGAGTGAACGAAGGCCCGAGGGGGCTCCACTGTTTTTCTCTCTGAAAAAAATGACCTAAAATTTTAAATAAAATTTCATAGCTACCCCTCCTATCTTAAAAAATAAAAACCTGAACATGATAGCCCCTAATTATCAATTATATAATTATGAGCCCCAAATAAAGAATTATAGTTTCGTCATTGTATATATTTCAATCTGTGTGTGTGTATATATATATATATAGATAGAGAGACAGAGAGACAGAGAGAGAGAGTATAGAATGTTGATATCTACTTGTTTACAATATATGTACCAACCAGAATTGTGAAACCAAATAGTTTTTTGAGCGTATATTTGAAAGACCAAAACATACAATATAAAATGTGCGTACACATTCAGAGAGTAAATAAGGATTAATGTCTTTACATTGTGCATTGAAGAATTTACAACATTTTGTTATCTTCAAATGCACACCCAAATCCAATAAACCAAAATGTATTAAAAACCCAGCCATCTGACCTTACACATAAAAATTAAGGAGATGCAAATATAAAAACTCATCTAAATTTTACAGCGAAAATCGGATACAAAAAGAAAAACATGACACCTATTAGGGACTATAAAAATATGATATAAATAAAGATTTGATTCAAGAATTAACACACCATCCATGTAGGGAGAATCACTGCAGACAGACAGCGAAAGAATACTATGAACGAAAACGGGACACCAGGCTGTGAGCACGAGAGGTGCGAGTTACTTGCTAGCTTTCCTTTTCCTTAGGTTCCTCCAAAACAAATTCAGCATACAAATCCTTGAGAGCAATCACAACTGTGGTTATGAGTGGTCCCATAATCGCACCCTAGCAACGGCGAGAATCCGACAATCAAGATCAGTACATCATGAATGAAAGAAATATAAGTTGTAAGATAACAAACTCGCCACGCCCTTGATATTTAACAAAAGTTGGCAGAAGAAACAGCAAAAATCAAGAGTTTGGAAGCTATGTGATGGAGATCCTAAATACGCACCAAATTTGGTTATAAATACAGGGCAACTCAGCAAATAGTAATTTTAAAGAAAACTGCCTTCAGCATTAATAAATTTTCATTTTGAAATTTGAAAACTGATGACAATCGTCAGCAGCAATTATCAAGAGAGAAAGTGAGAGATTCGAAAACCTACGGAAACAATAAACATAGGCATCAAATTTGATCTACAAAAGGGTGATTTGCATATAAAGTTTGGGTAAAATTCCACTGTCCCGAAGCCAATGAATACAAATAGGAAGTTAGTAGAAGTTCCGTGACAAAAGTTGGCAGCAGAAACAGAAAAAACCGAGAGTTTGGAAGCTATGTGATGGCAATGGAGATCATAAGGATCACATTTTGACTAATAACAACAGGGCAACAAAGGAAATAGTTTCTATACATCAAACTATGGTGAAGCTACGGCTCTTCGCAGTTTGTTTTGAGTAATAAAGGTTTTGGAAGAATAATCCGTGAATCTGTCTCCTTGGAGTTGAAAATGATTTTGAATCTCAAACAGGTATATATATAAAGAAAGACAGTCAATTGTAAGATGTTGGCTGCTTGTTTTGTTGGAAAACATTCCCAAGGCCTTTTTTTTTTGTTTTTTTTTGCTGCCATATTTTGGGTACATGGGTATTCTTAACTTTAATTTGTTTGGCTCAATTCCTGGTTGATATTTCTGCTAGGCAATTGTTTGCGACTGTGCTCGGTCAGCTTCTGGTTTATTTCGGTGAGGCTCTGTGTGCCATGTTCCTTCCTTGTTGTTCTGCTTCGTCAATGAAGTTCTTTCTTAAGCTAAAAAAAATAGATTTTACTCATTTGAAGTTTAACAAAAATGTCGTAGAAATTATGTTATCTCCCACCAATAAATGGGTACCATGAAGTGAAAAAGAAAACTCCTTTCCAGGCCTCATCGGAAAGCTTGCATCAGAAGATTTAACGACAAATATGGAAGCTAAGAAGGGAAATCCTTGCATCAAAATTTGGTTCATGACACTGCATCTATCTACGCTAGAAAAGGATGATTTTTTTTTTCCGTAAAGTATGGTAGAAATTCTGTTATCTGGCGACAATGAATGTGTATCACTAACTGAAAACAATAAGCTTCCTAAACATTCACCCAGATCATGCACTCTGGAGCATCAATGGAAAAGTGTAGAAACTAAAACATCGAGATTTATGATGAGAGAGACAGAGAAATGGATAGAAAGTTACCTCCATTGCCGAGGGAAACAATGTCATTCCACCGATGATGCTAAGTCCAGTGAGATATGCACTGTGACCAGGTATATCCTCCTGGATCTCTGATGCAGCATAGTCCAAAAGCACAAGATGGATAATGGATAAGACAATGGCTACGATGTATCTACCTTCCAGGACAAGCTGCAGAGCGGCCGGGATCGTAGCAAACCAAGATGGAAAAATTGGAAACAGAGAACTAGCAATTGCAAGAACCGTGCACATGTACAAGAAATGAATTTTGTACAATCTGAACAGAAGCCAAGTGAGACATCCTTGAACAAAGGCAATCTCAGCCGCGGAAAGCAGAACACCAGAGATCGCTTGGTCAAGAACCTCAACACACCTAATCCTAGCTGATTTCGAAATAGGGACCATAGAAATGACTTGCTTAGTCACTCCGCCAGACTCAGACGTAATCAAATAGTACAAAACCCAGGTGAACACCATCGACTGAGATACAAAATTGAAAACTTCAGCCGCACCCGAGATGATGGAACTCCCAACGGAGAGCATAAACCTCGCGCCGCCTCCAAGAACCGTGGTACTACTAGCAAGAACACGCTGCGACACGTCAACCCCCTTAACCGCATACCCTTTTGCCTTCTCCACCAAATCCTCCCTGCTGATTATCAACTCCCTAACTATGGCATCCGCTTCTGTATAAATCTCTGCCCACTCCCTATTACTAAACTGATTCCTCAAGTTCACGAGCTTCTCCGTATAAGGCGACGGGGTAATCAATGCCGTCGAGGGTGCAGAAGAGTTACCCTGACGCCTAATCACAAAATGTTTAATCCCAGTGACAAACTCACTCATGTTATACTGCATTGCCAAACTATCAATCTGCTCAGAAACAGTCTCATACAACTTTGTGCTATACTTATCCACCATCCCGGGCAAGTCGTTCTCATCCATCCACTGCTTAACCCCGATCTTCTCGGCGTAATTGCTCTCCTCGACGTGCGATTTCAACGAAATAACAGCATCTTTCCCTTCAACACCAATCTTATAAGAGAAAAACATGACACCAACAAGGAACCCCAAAATCATGCCGATAATTAAACCGACCGCCACAATGGTCTTCAACCTCGTCAACAACCCTCTAGTGAAAAAGGCACTAATTCTACTCCTGGGAAAACTAATACTTCTAAAAGAAGAAACCGTTGACATTGTGGAGTCAACGCTTGTGGCACTGAAAACAAACCCCAATCCGACAAGAGCCAAAGACCCAAATCCCCCAACAGTTTCATAAGCAAGTATGAAAATCCAAAACGAGACTAACCACCGGATCATCTTGGAAAATGCGCTTCTGTGACTTCTGGAGATTCCTGATTTGGGTTTTCTCAAAAGAATTCTGACGCACACTTCGCGGACCTCCACGAGTGTGCCGACGAAGACTCGGAAAACGGCGACCGGGACGGCGAGGACGGTCTCGGTGAGGCCGAGACGGAGGGGCTCCGACCAGAAGGAGACGAGGGTCTGTTGGATGCCGCGGAGGGGAATGGAGCAGAGGACGGCCCACTGGATGGGGCGGAGGTATTCTTCTAGAAGCTTGCAGACGCCGAAGAGGATGAAGATGGCGAAGGCGAGGCCGGCGTGGGCCATGGCGATGCAGAGTGCGAGTCGGACTTGAGGGTCGCCAGAGAGGGGCGAGCTCCGATCTGGGTCGGAGGCGGATGTCGGAGATTCGGACTCACGCGCCGGCGGAGGCGACGCGTGAGAGGGTGGGGGTGGGGGGGAGGGTTTGCGGATTGAGGCTGATCGGAACATATCTTGCCACGCTGGGTTTGGGGAGTTTGGGTCGGAGTATGGGACTAATTCCATAACATAAATATATATATATATATAGAGAGAGAGAGAGAGAGAGAATGTGAGTGAAATAAGAGAGAGAAAGTGAATGAGAGAGAGAGAGAGAGAGAGATTTTGTTGGTGTTAATTTTGAGGTCCAATTGGGGGGTAACTGTAGAGATGGTTCAGATGGGGAAATGGGGATTTTGTGTTTGGCTGAACTGGACCAGAGAGAGAGAGAGAGATGAGGAGAGAGAAGCTGAGAAGTGGGAACTGTTAAAGTGCCAGTTCTGACACAGAAGAGAGAGAGAGAGAGAGGAGAGAGAAGTAAGATAGGGATATTTATTGGAAAAGATGAATTTGTTTGATGACGGAATGACTTTTGGGGACATAAATGAGGTAATGATATTTTTGGGGCAGATTAGTCCTCTTTTGGGATCATTTTATTTTATTTTATTTCTTTTTTTTTTTTTGCAATAATAAGACTTGAAAAAAAATGTATAATTAATCAATAATGTTTGATAGTGAACCATCTATTGATTGTTATTAAAAAAAAAATTTTAAAATTATTTAAAAAAAAAAACAGGCACACAGCTATTGATTGCTTACTTTGTCATCTAAGCAGTATTAAGGATATTAATTATATTATAATTTTTTAATAATAATTTAGGTGATGTTGAATTGAATTATTGTTTTTTTATTAAAAAATTATTTAAAAAATCACTTTTTTTAATTTTAAAAAAATCACTTTTTTTATAATGATTATTATAATATAAATTTTATTTTTTTATTAACATTACATAAATTTTAATTTATTTTAATTTATTTTTTATATTAATCTAATGTTAATTATTTATATCATATTAATATATTAGTCTTTAATTTATATTATTTAAGTTTTTTTTCTTTTTGTTATCTATGAATACAATTAATTAATGATGTGATGTGAGAATTTTTAAATACTTATTAATAAAATAATAACAAGTTACATGAGTTGATATTTCAAAATTAAAATTAGAGTTGATGTCGTTGCATGTTTCTTTTAATGTTGATATGATTTTTTCATTAGATTTACGGTTGTTAAGACTAACAATATGAGAAAATTCCATAAAAAGACCTTTTTTTACAATTTTTTTAGTTTCTAATTTAAATTCGTCACTGATTCCAAATGATTATCGATTTAATTTGAAAGTTGAAATAGTAAATTTTACTTCTAGAGTTTTATATGGCGTTTTCAGTTTTGCTCCCAATATATTTGAGTTCATATTAAAATAAATAAATAAATAAAATAAAGTTACAACTTATGTTTTTAATTATATGGTGTTCATACATTGAGTTTTTAAATTTAGGAAAAATTAGATAAATAAATAGATTTTGAATATTTATTTAAACAAATTATAAAATTTTTTATTTAAAAAATTATAGTTAATCGATTTATTATAGTCAATCAATGATTTATCATATTTGATCAATCATCGATCATAATTAATCAATAAAAACTACATATTAACACTGATTATCACTCATTAATCATTATCAATCGGTCAGTCACTTACTGATGATATTTTTTAAAAAAAAAATAAGGGTCATTTAATTAATTTTTAGAAAAATTTAACCATTTATTAAAAAAACATCTTTAAAAGGTTATTTATCCATATTTACTTTAAATTTATTTTAAATTATTATTTTTTCGTTGAAGATTTATTTTGACTATTGAAAAGACTTCAATTATCCTACCCATTATGGATTTTTTTAAAAAAATTTCTTTTGAAGAATTTAGGTCAAGATTGCTATTTTATGATATGACTTTAAAATGTACTATTTTCTTTAGAAAAAGAATTATTAGAGCAGAAAATAGAGTTTAAAATCCGCTCAAAAAAGAAAATATAGTTTAAATTTATCCTACTATATGGCACAATTATACAATATTTTTCATTTATAAGATCTAATTAATTGTTTTTGTCGATAAATATGGAACTGGTCTAACGATATATCGATAAGGCATATTCCAAACTTCATTGGAAATTTTTTTTTTTTTTTTTTTTTTTGGCTTGAGGTGGGGCTTTCTTTGTTTTCTTTATTGACGATTTCACGTGAATAATTGCAAAGAGGAAAAAGACCCAATGTGTCGGTTACTTTGTTGCTTCCTTTTTTTTTTTTTTTCCTTTTGTTTGTACAATTTTTATTTGGAGGGAAGTAGTTATATTGTAGGATATTTTTTTCTTTTTTCTTTTTTTTTTCATGTATTGTAGGAAACAATTACTACCGGTAAAGAAAAATGCATTGCCTAAAAAATTGTAACATCTTTCTTTCTTTTTTTTTTTTCTATGTTGACACGTTTATAATATTTTTCACAATTATTAATGCTGGAAACATAAGAAAAATCATAAAGGCGATAATTGGAAAAAAAAAAAAAAAAAAAAAAAGAACTGTTCAATTCAGAATTGTTGTGCTTTTGAAAAGAACACTACTTTTCTTCCACTAGAAGTAAAAATTAAGAAATCCAGTTTTTCAAAATAACTTTAACCATGTATTTATGTTTGCGAAAAATACTGTTATATATATATATATTATTATTATTATTATTTCCATCAAATATACCAATTGTACTAATTTATATTCAAAACACAATTAAGGAATACAAAAACAATCACAAACTAGCCCACCACAATAATACTACTCCTAGACCAATACTTTTCTTGTCATGCAAGAAACATGAATTTTTCTTCTTCTTCTTCTTCTTCTTCCTCTTATATATTTATTGTTTTTTGTTCTGCAAATGAAACTAAGTTTATGTATGTTTTGATTCAGATGTTGCTGACGCTTGTTCTCTTAAGAAGGCAAAAGTAGGCGCACAAGCGGTAACCCAACGCCATTGCCAACAGAACCCAGACTTCTTGCAATCCGCCGTCCAAGTTTACGGTGTCGAAAGAAGGCGAGCTCTGCAGAGGCCTGCAGCCTCCTCTGCTTTCGCACTCGTATAGCTGGTCCCCGGCGTATTGCACTTTCAAGAGAAGTCGAAAGCCGTAGTACATGAACGACAAGTACTTCAACCACCGCATAAATATCGGTATGTGCTGCGACAATAAACCGGATTTTGTTTCATGTCAAATGTGGTATGAAAATTCCTTTAGTATGATCTTTATTAAGACTACAATTTCATTACAAGCAATTTTTTCTAGGAAGGTGCTTGGTGTTCGGTTTTGTTTGCCTTGTTATTCCTCATTGGTGTGACACTTTCCGTGACTTTAAAAAGTTAATGTGTTTCTATCACTGACAAGATGATAACTTACTTTTTACGCTAATAAAAAGTACCTGTACATAATAACCTCCTGCGAGGAGAAACAACATTAGCACCAACGAGGCGATCATACCGGCTCTTTTAACGCTCAAAACCGCAGCTCCAAAGAGCTCTCCCGCCCCCTATTTACAGAAAATAAATCATTCAAACCGATGATAACAAAATCGCCGAATCGCTTAATTGCTAAAATGATGTAGGAATTGGAAGGACACATCAAGAATGTAGACAGAGAAAGCGAGAGAAAGGAAGCGAAAACGCGAGAGATTTTCAAGTAAAAACCGTGCAATTCAATAGGAAATTAAAACAAATTTTTATTCTTTGTTCCTGTTTCTTATCATTGGAACTTACTTGGCTTGTGACAGCTACCAAAAGTATCGCGAATAGCGTGAGGAAGAAGCAAGGAACGGTTCTCTTGAAACCCGCCATGAAGTATAAAATGAGCATGAAAAATGTGGGATAGAAAACATGTACTACCATGTCACACAGGGTGCTGCAGACGTAGTACACGCTTAGTCGATACATGTCGGCTTTCCTTTCTTTCACCAAGTAGATCTTCTCGAATGGAAACACGTACACTGATCCGAAAATCGACGAGGATGTCCAGAAAATGCAGATGTAGAACATCAAACCAACCTGAATCAAATAGTATCATAGCTAAGTTCACAAAAAAATTTTGTGCCTAAATGGCTGATCATTTTTTTTTTCCTTCCGTGTATCGTTTTACCTGATCTCGGAGATGTGCCTCGGTGTCGGTCTTGGACTTCCACCAAAGAAGGCCCAACAAGACGGCAACACCGACGGCTTGAACAAGCCTCAGCTTATCGAAATAATCCCTGTATCTTTCTCTGAATGTTCTCTTTGACAAAATGACAAATTGTTCCCACCAACTCAAGGTCCAATCTTTCTTGACTTTAATTGCCAACTGAAGATGTTCCGGCGTCTTTGTCGTTCGATGATTCTCTTCTTTCTCTTTCGGCTCCAGTTCGATCTTGTACTTGAGTTGTAGATACTAATAAAAATATGAACAAAAAAAAAGGATTGAGAGGGAGATAAGAGAAGAATTTAGGCAAAAGGTGAGAAATTTGGAGGAGTTTTCTTCTTACTTTTACAACATCCTTCTCGAAGTCGGGGGAGCCTCGGGGTATAGAGAAATCTTCGGGAACACTGATGTCATTGACTTGTCCGGTGGCCAAATCAAGCAAAAACTCTGCAGGGTTCATCGGTATCTCGGGGGTGAATCGAAGGGAAGAGAAGTATTCCAGCGATTCTCGGGCCTTTCCATAGTAAACCGGATAGCCTTCTGATATTAGCAATAGTTTGTCAAACGTGTGAAACATCCTGCTTGATGGCTGGTGGATTGTTGTGACTATTGTCCTTCCCGCCTGTTCATTAAACCAATCAAATGTGATTTCTCCGAACTTGTTTTGCTTTATAGTTCGGGAATTTTCGTTGGCGGAGAGAAGTTTTCGATGTTTTAGTACCTTGGCAAGTCCTTGAAGAATCATAACAAGTCTATTCGCGGCGGTTGAATCAAGGCCTGAAGTTGGCTCATCGAGCAAAAGCAATGACGGATCCACGAGAATTTCATAACCGATACTTGTTCTTTTCCTTTCTCCGCCGGATATGCCTTTCACAAACCCTCCACCTACTCTTGTGTGACGACATCTATGGTTGTATGAGAGATTTTATTTAGAAAAAAATTAAAATAAAATTGAGACACAACATATGATCTATAGGGAAAATGTCTCTAGAAAATTCCTTCATGGAAAAGGTACCTTTCGAGGTTGAGCTCCTCAACAATCATCTTCACTCTTTCGTATTTCTCTTTCGGGCTCATGCTACTAGGAAGCCGCAAAAATGCGGAAAAAACTAGAGTTTCTTCCACTGTCAGATGTGGAAATAGTACATCATCTTGTGTCACAAATCCAATCCTGTTAAAGCCAACAAAAGGAAAGTAGAAAGTGAAACTTGCCATAGATTTTTTTGTCATTTGCATGAAGAAACAGAGAAAAAGGCTTCTCAAAGACGGCAATTTTACCGTCTCTTAAGAGCTTGATTATAGGGTATGTCATTGTAAGTAATTTTTCCTTTGACATTATCAATTAGCCTCCCTCCGATCACTTTCAACAAGGTTGTTTTGCCGCTTCCCGAAGGCCCCATCAAAGCGAGAATTTCTCCGGGGCCAATGCATCCCGTTATGCCCTTTAGAATGTGCTTGTGACTGTCTTCGTCCCTGTTCAGCCGCGAGGAGACCTTCGATACCACAACTTTCACCGGGTTCGAAGAAGGTCTTTTGTTTCTCACCTTAAACTTCACATCTTCAAACTGCATTGTAACAATTAGCACAAATGTGAAAAATGCTATTCGCCTAAAATCCTCATTTATACTTCAGAGTACACGTATCTAAACGCGCATATTTAATTTATTCAAAGCTACTAGAGTGGAATCCACATTAAGGGACAAATGCTAGAAAGAGAGAAGATTTAGGGGACATTTCATGAATTTTATCCTAATATGAAATAGTGAATCTAGAGATTCAAAATCATATCTACCTTGAGGAAAACCGGAAGAGGGCGGTCATTACCAGTTTTAGAACTCTCATTTTCAATGTCGATCTCGGAGTACTTATTCCCAAGATATGCTTGAGACATGAACTCTATGCTATGACCAAAGCCATTGCTTCCGGCAATCTTCATGGTTTGGGGTGACAAAGACATACCCTCAATCTCGTGATCTGATCTACTAATTTCCATTCGTTTTGATCGAAACCTAGATCCCGGATATGCCTAGAGTATCGGTTTAACGGTCTTAATGGAGATGAACCAACCATAAAGAACCCGAAAATTGGCTCTATAATAAGGCAGGACAGTGGTTGGTAAGCCACATGCTTCCTATGCAAGGTTTAGGACTAGAAAAAGATTGGTTTTAGTTCTCACACGACCTTGTCACTTTCTTGATGGGCATGCCAAGGACATGACCAGAAATTAGTCCCTCTTCATGGTACTCATGAAGAGTTTAAACTTGTTGGATTCTTAAAATGACTTTTGAAATTTGGTTCTGATGAAATATAAGTGGCTTTATTTAGGTGATTTAGTTAGTTGATTTTTGTTCTAGAATAGGACATTTGGGAGTCTTCTAAATGGTGAATAATCTTCCTTTAACCCACATAAATAAACTTTAAAAAAAAGTCTGAAAATGGACAAATTTAGGGATAAAAAATTAATCAAAATTAAACTCAAACTTTTTTCATTTCTTTTTTTTATTTTTCACTTAGTTCTAAATCGACATTGACTGTTTTTCAATTTTTTTTTCTTTTCTTTTTTTGCTGAAATTTGACCTTCTTTTCAAAGTATTTGAAACACCAGAAAAATTCCCCACTTGATTTCGAGTTCAAAAGGGCAGACTCTTCAGCTAAGCTTTTCCATTTGAGGGTTTTTTTTTTATGTGGTCAATTGTCTTCTTTAACTTTAGACTTTTATTGTCATTTTTACTTTTTTTTTTTTTTTTTAATTTCTGAAGAAATCGCAGACATGAGTGGTTGTAAACATAATTTCACTATAATTTCACAACCGATTTCCACCATAAGTGTAGAGTGTGAAACAACAATCTTTATGTCATCTTTGAATTTCAACCATCTTCTAATTAGCCAAGTTCTTTTCAATTTTATTTTTGATTCGGATTTATACTTTTAATATCCTATTCGTAATATTTGGCGAATATATTTTTTTTTAAATTATTTTAATGCATTTGTGCAATACATTTCTACACGTTTTCTCGGTTGTAGTCGTTTTAGGTTCCTGTCGTTTCTCGATTACTGTCGTTTTTTAACTTAGCATGCTAAAGTGTCGATTGTTGCTTTCTTTCAGTTTCAGATTGTTCGCGTTTCTTCGTTGTTATGGTTTCAGAAGTAGTTCTCGTTTCCTATCGATTGTTGTCGTTGAATCGGTTGTTGTGTTATGCAGTCACGTTGTCGTTTTCCCGATGTTCACGATTTTAAAATTGTTGTCGCTTTCTTGGTATTGTCTTCGACTTTTTTTTTTTTTTTCCACCTTTTTTTTTAAGTATAAAACTGTTGTTTACTTGTTTTCGTTCATTCAAACCATGAAGTCATATTATTGCTGTCGTTTTAAGGTTACCGTAGTTTTTAAGGATGTTTTGCGTCATTTTCCGAGTCCTATTTTGAGGATCTTATTACTTTTGGCTTTTTGTGGCTCTTCAAGGTTTTTTTTTTTTTTTAATTTAATTTTTATATTTTGTTTGGTCTCGATTTATGTGGTTCGGTAATTTAAACTGTCGTTTCCGCATTTTAGTCATTTTAGCCTCCTGTCGTTTTCTCCATTGTTGCTGATTGTTGAAACGATTGTCGTTCTAGGTTGTTGTTGATTTTTTTTTTTTTTCTTTTTTTTTTTTCCCCTCTTTTGACTAGGTTGAAACTCTTCGATTCTTCAACTTTTTGACGTTATAAAAGAAATTTCTAAAACGACAAATACATCTATCCCTTTCTTTTTTGTTGTTGAGTTCACATTAATGCGTTTGTGAATTCTTCTCGTCTTTTGCTATCGTTTTAGGCAATTGTACTTTGTAGTCTCTAACACTTTCTAAGAATAATATCTTTTTTTTTTCAGTCCTGATTTGAGAATGTTATTATTTTTGGCAATGTTAGGCACTTCGGCTGTGGTCGTTTTTCTCAATTGTGGGCAGTTCCTTAATTTACTCTCATTTTCTGAATAATTGTCGTTTTTAGATCCTGGTCGTTTTCGGATTTAAAAAATCATAAACAAAAACAAACGAACAAAAAAAGAATTAAAAAAAAAAAAAAACAGAATAACAGATTAGTTGTCGTTTTCTTGTGCAAGTCGTTGTCGTTATGTCGATTCATTCGCCGTTTTTGGAAACTGTCGTTTTAATGGTAAGATACCATTTTTCATATCCTGTCGCTTTTATTATATTATTGCATTGATTGTCGTTTTCTGAAGTTCCCCTCTATCTAATCGAAACAATTTGTCGTCGTCTTCCTTCAACTCCTTCAATAACACAGACCTCTATCTTCCCTTTCCAATCCAATCCGATCAATGGCGGAGGAATCTTCCGACGACAAAATCCTGCTCAAGTCGCTCCAGAACTCCGGCGTTCTTCTTCCTCCCAACATCTCCTCGGTAGCAGACCTTGCCGATCCCTCCGATTTGGTCTCCATTTGCGCTCAGTTTCTCAACCTCATCACCGCCGCCACCGCCGGCGATACACCTCCATTTCCGACCTCGCTCCCTCCCGACTCCTCCGTCGCGGATCACTTCAGGATTTGCACCGACATCGCTTCGGCCATCAGGAATCTCGGTTACCTCCCCGACATTAGCTTCCACCAAGTACACACTCTTCGATTTCCCTTTTTTTTTTTTTTTTTTTTTTAGTATTTTTGTAGCTGAAATTCAGGGAAAAATGAAAGAAAGTGAAGGAAAATTTTTGAACTTTTCATTTTCTACGTTGAGATTTGGCTTCGCGTTTAATTATCTGTTTGAGCTGAAAATTCAGGGAAAAATATAGGGGAAAAAAATGAATTTGAGCTTTCGCAAGAGAAAAGAATTGAACTTTCTCGTTTTGGTTTTTATAATTCTAATTTTATTTTGGCGTTAAATTTTCTTTTTTTTTTTTTTACCTGAAATTTCGTGAAAATTAAATAAAGAGGGAAAAAGAACGTTGTTGTTGTAGGAAGAGACAATTAAAGGAAGCACAGAATTAGAAAAAGTGTAATATTTATTTTATGAATTTTTTTATTTTTATTTTTTTTGGTGTTTGTAATGGGTTTATGTGTTGCTTAGGCAGTTCCTGTATCCATCCGAGGAGGAATCGCGTAAATTGATTAGGTTTTTGATGGAGAAGCTTTCGGAATCTTTGGAAGGTGGAAAAAATGGAAATTTTAGTGAGAGAAGTGAAGTGAAAAGAGATGAATTCAAGAGCTATTTGGAGGATTGGATAGAGAACACCAATGAAAATGGAGTGGATGATAATTTGAAAAAACTTGAGGCCAAGTTCAATGATTTTAGGCTTATGCATGAAGGATCGGAGTCGTTGAATTCCTTGGGTAAAGTTGCTGAAATGGGTTTTGATGACGAGTTAGGAGAATTCAACGAGAATGGATTGTCTAGGGCCTCATATTGGAAGAATTCGACTGAAGAACTCTCGAGTAATAGAAGAAATGAAACAAAAAATGAAGAAACTGTAGCTGAAGAGATCGCAATTTCCTTAATATACCAATATTCAAAGGTATGTTTTGTGGAATTTGGATGATTTAAATTGAATGGAAACTATGAATTTGTACGTGTAGTTAATTATGTTTTGGTATCGGTGTCCACTTATATTACTAGACAAGATATGAGAGTAAGGAAACACGAGATCGAGAAAAGGTTTCCACAGAGGAGGTGACGGCAAAGGCTTCATCATCACAAGATCTTGAAGAAGAGTTGGAATTATTGATGGCAGCCGCAGAAATGGCATTTGATGACCGGCATACCATTGATTTTTACCTTGATCAACTCAGGGAGAAAGTAGAAGCTAAGAGGCGTCATCTAGAAGAATTGAACTCTCAATGGTATGGCCACTTCATGGAATTTCATGAAATTTCTAGTTTATGGATTTGGTTCCAAATTTGTCCGAATGATGGCCTATTGACTTGAACTATGTGTCTAAAAAGCGTCATCTTCAAGAGCTGAACTCTTAATAGTATAATGATTTGATAGATTTTCATGAAAATTTGGTATTTTAGTCGAGGTTAAGACTCAAACTGTCCATCTGAAATTGTATATGTGTGTGTGTGTGTGTGTGTGTGTGTGTGTGTGTGTGTGTGTGCATAGACACATCTATATGTTAAATTAGTAATAGACTTCTGAAAAAGATAACTAAACTGTCTAGCACATAAATTTTCTAGCATAAATGATCTTTTTACAGGGAAGCTCTAAGAAAACCTTTGGAAGAGGAGAAGAGGACTCTTCTAGAACTTCTGTTTTCAAACATCCCAGAGGCCGACGAAACGTTTCAAAAGCTGAAAGATATTGAGCTAGTAAAACAAACCGTCTTATCTGATGTCAAAAAGAGGTAAAAATTCTTGCAATATATGACTGAACTGATTTACATGCTGAAAACTTTCCAACTTCTTTTAAACTTAGTGCTGTGCAAAGATTGGCCGAGGAACGAGATTTGCGCATCCCTTGTTGTATGCCTGTTTTTAATCATATGCTAGCATGCAGGAAGGATGAACTTTCAGAACTTTCTAAAGAACTAGAGAAGCAGGCCAAAGTAGCGTCGAGGAAATCCTATATTGATCGGGTGAAGGAGATAACAAAGAACAGTCGGAAACAAGATACTGACATAGAGCGGATCTTGAAAGATACAAGGGAGCTTCAGTTAGAGAGTAATTCGATCCAAGAGCGCCTGCATAGGACATATGCTGTCGTGGATGAGATGGTATTTAGGTAAAATATATACATGATCTTGCTGAAGATGGCATAAATAATGTCTTGATCACGATGCATTTTGTGGTTCAAACTCGCTGTAATGTTTTTCTTCAAATTTTCTATGCAATGCGAGATGTTGCTTGCTCAACTGAAGTGACCATGTCTTATTTACAGGGAAGCTAAGAAGGATCCAGTTGGAAGAAAGGCTTATAGGCTCCTTACAAGCATCCACGAGAGCTTTGAACAAATTGCCGAAAAAATCCTGGCAACAGATAGAATACGCCGAGAAGTGGGCGAGCGTGAAAAGAAGCTCGCAACCATGGCATCACGAAGCCTAAATGTGGACAAACTGCAGGCTGATCTTGACGCAATCACGAGGGAAAATGAGCATCTAGAGAAATCGCTGCAGGGCAACGAGGGTCAGTGAATTTTCTTGTAACTAAGAGCATATTCTTTATTCGCCATACGAGACACTGCTGCTCTTTCATGTGAGACCATATTTCACTTTAGTTGTCATTCTTTCTCATGGTTGGATTTATACACACGAAAATTACGTTGGCTCCATTTCATAGAGGGAATAGTTAACAAAAACATACGAGAATTCTTTGGTACGATACTATTTGTATTATGGCAGTTATGGATCGTCAGATCAGCATCAAGCTTTGTTCAACGGCTCAGATCATTGTTTCCATCCCCCCC
The DNA here is from genome assembly GCA_025413025.1 of Ficus hispida. Taxonomy (NCBI): domain Eukaryota; kingdom Viridiplantae; phylum Streptophyta; class Magnoliopsida; order Rosales; family Moraceae; genus Ficus; species Ficus hispida. Next base: position 31,737,711 of record CM046374.1, read on the forward strand.
AAATCATAGAACTGTCTCTTGTGAAATGACTGGTCTCTCGGTAGGAAGTAGGATAACATATTTTTCACAATCGATAGGTTTTCGGCGTATTAATCTATGACTAAGAATAGTTCTATACTGGGTGTTGATAGTGAAAAGGTAACTTTTACTAATAGTGAAAAATGTGAGGTCTTATCGTTAAATATTTCTGAAAGATTTAACCTTTCATCAACAAATTCGCAGTTACTTCATCTCTTTCAAAGACTTTATTGAAAGCAACAAAAGCAAGCCCCAACTACAGAAGTAGTAACATTTACTCCAAAATCTACTTGGGTGATCCCAAATTCCAATTTTGGACTCTGAGCCATATTATATCAAAAGTTAAAAACCCCAATGTGACTCAAGCTTTTCGGAATCCAAGAAAGAGTGAAGCCAGGCATATATAAAAAAATTTATATATATACTCGGGATATCACCAATGTCAAATATCATTACCGATTAAAAAAAATGAGATCTTATCTTAACTGTGAGTCTCATGTCATTAAACATGTCTTTAATTCACAAATGGTGTTCAACATCACAGATGTGCTTTTGATATTGTGGGAAACAAAAGCAAATAGAAATACGTGCAATATTCACCCTATTAACAAGCACAAACTACGTATGCATGTACAACAGATGTAACAACATCTAAAGAAAAAGAAGCAATCATGTGGGGATTTTTGGAAAAAGGTGATAATGTAAGTTTCCCAATTACTGTCGTACGTAGCGTAGGGTGGGGGTGGGGGCCTACCGGCCTAGGTGGTTGGGCTTGGGAAGAGCCGAAAAACGACACAGCAACGGATCAGTTGGATCTCTTTTGGTGAAGTTGAAAACATCTCTCTCTGAAGTGGAGTTGGCAGAGTTTCACTTTTCTTGGGATTTTGATTTGAGGACTGAATTCTTTCTCAGTTTGGCAAGAATCTCAAAATGGTTGTCACGAGGTCACAACTCTAGTCAGATAGACAGAGAGAAAATGCGACCCACTATTTCTAGAACTATTTTCTATTATATTAATTAATAAACATAAGTCGGTATAGTTTAAGGGAAATTCTACAGAGACCAAATCCTACAAGGTCGAGTAGGGACTTAAGCCCTCATTCAACTTACTTAATTGTTAGTCCCCACTATTTAAAATTTCTGATTTCGTCATTGATTATACACTTTGGTTTTGAACTTGGAACCTCCTATCCATTCCTCTCATTTCTCACCCATAGAGCTAGGAGCCCTAATGAGGATTGATAATTTTACATTGAATTCCACTATAAATTATAGTATTTGAATCCCCTTATTTACAAGTTTTAAAAGAAAAATATAAATAAGCATGTTTATTTTGCTAGGTTGGTTTCTAAACTTTTAACTTTATACAACTTTGGTCTCTGAATTTTTTTTCGTAGCTAGAATATCCCTAAACTATTAAAATGTTTAATTTTTGGATGAAATTTGTTGGTTAGCATCATTTTTTAACTAAATTAGTAACAAATTCTGTCTGAAATTTAACAAAATTGACTATTATAATAACATTTTAATAATTTATGAATATTTTCTGTTCTTTTTTCCATACCTAAATGATCATTAAACTTAAAAATATTGTCATAGTAATCCTTTTTGTTAATATTTTGACGAAATATGTAGTTAGCACCATTTTTTCACCAAATTACTAATAAATTCCGTCCAAAAATTTACGAAAATAACTATTATAATAACATTTTAAAAGTTTTAGAGGCCTTCCGAAAAAAAAAAAAAAAAAAAAAAAAAAAAGACCACTCCTAAAATGTCATCACTGAAATTTTCCAACCAATTTAACACATGACACCATTCGTATGTTATATGTTATAGCCCAAAGGGTTGGATATAATAAAATATATCACCATAAATGATCCTAACGATAATTTTACACATAATTTATAATAAGAAGTCCGAATCTTGAAAAACCAATTACCTAACCATAATGGTATTTCTATATGTTGTGATCGATTATTTGAATATCTTCATCCAATTATCTTAAATTCGTATATATATATTTATTTTAATTTTATTGTAATTTTCATGTTATTTAATTCAATCAAACAATTTTTTTTAGATATGATAGTCGAATAATTACACCTTATTTACAGAAGTTTTTGTACCTTATACATAAAATCCTCAAATACATATATATATATATATATATATATATAAAATATGAGGGGGAAAAATGTCACGAAGAGTTTCCACGTAGAGAGAAGAGGACACGATGCTGTTATCCAATACAGATCTCTACTTGCCATACACTTTGATTCTCCTATTGGGATAAAGTCACAAAGACTTACTAGAAACAAAAAAAAAAAAAAAAAAAAAAAAATTTAAGGAAGACCGCTAATTGGAATTTTTGGAGAAACAAATAAAAAGTCAATGAATCCTAAACTAATTCTAAATTATTGTTTTCGTTTAAAATTATTATTATTTATAACTGCGTCAAAGGGAGTTGTTATATTTGAAATATGAATTTGGTCTCCACATCACAAGTTATATGATTTTGGATAATGCTACCCACAACTTTCTTCATGATTTATCTTTTTTTTTTTTTTAACAGCTTTCAAAACATACTTCAAGTTATATGATTTTGGATAATGCTACCCACACCTTTCTTCATGATTTATCTTCTTTTTTTTTTAAACAGATTCCAAAACATACTTTTTTTTTTTAATATTTAAAAAAGAAAAAGAGAGAGAGATAATGCATGTTTATGAAGGTGATCACGTTAGAACTATAAATATATATATTTATATTTATATGTATGTATGTATAACCTAATAAAAATCAAGCCGTTGTTTAACAACTAGTTTTGAATTCAACTTAAAAAAGACAATAAAATAATTCCCATTCAATTTAAATTTTTGATAAATTTGCACCATACTCATTATTAATTTTATGCTAATAAAAAAATTGTCATTATTATTATTATCTTATAATAATTTTGAAATTAGAAGTGCAAGAATTTAAACACTACATCTTATAAGATAACTATGAAATTAACGCAAAATTATATTTGCATATTCATATTATTATTATTATTATTATTATTATTATTATTATTATTATTATTATTAGTCGTAGTATGGTAGAAAAGCTATATGACTCCTAAAAGTAATCTAGTAGTAGAAAAGCTATACGACTCCTGAAAGTAATCTATAGGAGGAAGTGACCAACATACCACGTCTTATGGATTTTGAAATTTTCTATAATAATTGAAAATAAAATAAATAAAAAATCATGTTATCTGTTACTTTACGGGAAAGGTTTCTAGTTTTTGTATACTTATGAGAAAGAAAAAGATATATATAAATATCTATTTATATAGAGAGAGAAATATTGGCATTCATATTATCATTGTTTTGGAAGTAACAAGAAAAAAGGACATATGTCATAACATCGTCAACAACTCTTGCTTCTCTCTCTCATAATCCCCCGGAGACTTGCTTTCATATATCTTGCATTATATGTGTGTGTAATATATACACACATACACACACACACACACACACACACACACACAAACTCACACATAAGTCTGGCTTTTGTTTATCTTGATTTCTCCAAAGAAACCAGGATCTGTTTCTAGATTAAGATTCTTACGTACTTGGCTCTGGGGTCAGATTGAAACAAACAAGTGAAATATATATACACATTATATATACATATATATATATAAATGCAGATGTTTTGGATTGATGATATGGCCGGAATATTGCTTGATTCGTTGCTTGGAGGGAAGGCCAAAAAGTTCATCAAAAGGAAAGACAGTGATGCTGGAGAAGCAGGTTTCACCAACTCACTCGATTCTTCTTTTCATGTTTATTATTATTATTTTTTTTATTGTTATTGTTTTTTTTTTTTTTTTCCCTTTTTGTAACGATTTTTTTCTTGAGAATCATATGCTTTTTTTTTTTTTTCTATTGTAATTTGTAAGAAGAGAGATTCTATAAATTTGAAAGTTCTAACCTCCTTTTGATTCTGGCGAAAACTTATGTTTCTTCTGTCAATGAAATATTTTTAATCACCTCCCGGTTTTCTGATATTTCTTTTTTTTTTTTTTGGTGGATTTTTTTTTTTAGCATGAAAATTTGTGGCCACATTACATGATAACACAAAGTTTACCTCCTCTATGAACTTTTTTTTTTCTTTCTTTCTTTTTTTTTTTCCTATCTTGTCAGCTTCTCACGTTGCAAATTAACAGGTAGAGCCCTTGAGGAGCTCAGAAGTAGTCTCTACAACGACATTAAAACCTCGGAAGGAGCCAAGCGCCAACAGCAGAGGTTTTGTGGTCCGGTCGTCGCGATGTCCTTCAACTTCATGGTGGCTGTTGGAATAATTCTTGCAAACAAATTGGTCTGAAAAATTCTTAAACTATAAACTAGTTTGCAAGCTTTTTGTAAATATGGAATTTTCTCTTTTTGTTCCGTGTCTTACATTTAGTTGTGTTTTTTCTTCTTTTATAGGTGATGGGAAGAGTTGGATTCAATTTCCCAATCTTTCTCACTCTAATCCATTACACAACAGCTTGGATTCTACTCGCAATATTCAAGGCGCTCGCAATTCTTCCCGTTTCCCCGCCTTCGAAAACCACTCCTTTCTCTTCTCTGTTCTCATTGGGAGCTATCATGGCTTTCGCCTCTGGTCTTGCCAACACCAGCCTAAAACACAACAGGTAACTTTTTTAAGAATGCTTCTTTTCTTTTTTATAACTTGGGATTCTTAACGGATTTGAATTACCGCTATGTTAAACCTGCGATCACACTTATTTCCATCTTTACCTGCAGTGTCGGGTTCTACCAGATGGCTAAAATCGCTGTCACTCCAACCATTGTTTTCGCCGAGTTCGTTCTCTACAAGAAAACAATTTCTTTCAAGAAGGTAAGACTACTAAAGAAAATCCGCTCCTGTAATGGGAAATTTTTCGCTAGTTCTCTGTAATGTTTTGTGTTTTAGACTTGACATTCATATTTCTATTTTGCTTCTTGCAGGTTTTGTCTTTGGTTTTAGTTTCTTTAGGTGTGGCAGTTGCAACTGTCACAGACTTGGAGTTCAATCTATTCGGTGCCATAATCGCCATTGCGTGGATAATCCCAAGCGGGATAAACAAAATCCTATGGTCTAATCTGCAACAGAATGGCAATTGGACAGCTCTAGCGTAAATATCCTCTCTCTTTCTCACAATCTGATAAATGAAAGATTAAGCATTTGACAGAAATCCTAAAAGAAAATTTCTTTTTGACTCTAGGTTGATGTGGAGGACAACCCCGGTTACCATTATATTCTTGGTAGCTTTGATGCCATGGTTGGACCCCCCGGGAATACTAAAGTTCGAGTGGGATATCCACAACACAACCACCATTCTGATATCCGCTCTCCTCGGTTTTCTTCTCCAATGGTCCGGAGCTTTAGCACTAGGGTAATACTTTCTTCCAACACTTGTACTCTAGGGTCCAAAAATAGACTCTTTCGGTACTAAACAGATCTAGACCGTCATATTTTCTTCAAATTTGTATCAACCTTGCATACATTAACGTTCAGAAACGTGCAGTATCAGCTAAAGATTTCCTATCATAGAACTTCTCTTTCGACTAGTTATATGCACAAAACAGAAATTAATGACGGAACCGTTTGTTTATATTTTTATGCAGAGCAACCTCGGCAACTTCTCATGTGGTGCTTGGACAGTTCAAAACCTGTGTACTACTACTAGGAAGCTACTTCATTTTCAATTCCGATCCCGGGTTTGTGAGCATTTGCGGGGCTATTGCAGCTCTTTGTGGTATGACCGTTTACACGTCGCTCAACCTGAAGGAAAAACACGAAAGCTCGAGCAAGCAGCCTCCTTCAAAACCCACAAGCGACCAAGAAGGTGCCAATTCGGATGTAAAGGATAGCTCAAATATTGTCTAAAACAAAAGCAAATATAGAAGCAGTGTTATAGAGAGAGTGTCTAGCTGAGATAGAAGAGAAACCCTGTTAACTCCTGTTTTTTATCCTTCGGGAGTCGGATTTATTTCTAACATGAACTCAAACTTAAAGACGAGAGTGATTGGCATATGCAGTTTTGGGTTTACTCAAGTGAGTTTCTTTTATTTGAGACATGTTCATAAGCCACCAATGTACAGACATTCATTTTAGTAGTTCTAGTTCAGAATTTTCATTCTTAAAATAGTGTCCTTTTTGCTCCTAACTTACTAGTTGCTGCTCCTCTTTATGTTTGTTTTTTCCTTCTTGGTGAAAGTCTTGTTAAGAAAAAGTAGTGATTTGCATTCTGGTATGACATGCATTACATTTTAGGGGTGCACAGGCGGACGGTTTGACGGTTTGCGAGTGGGACGGTTTGATTTTGTAAAATGACAGTTTGAAGAAAATCCAAACCGACACGGCCCCTTATATATGAAGGGCGAGGCAGTTTGACAGCAGACGGTTTGTGGGCTGTTTACGCCCTCCCTCCCTCGTTCCTATTTTTGTTTTTTCCTTCCTCGTGAAATTCTTGTATGATAAAGGAATGATATATATATATATATATATCTATATTGTGGTATAATATACAAATTAGGGGTGCACAGACATATGGCTTGACACTTTATGGGCAGGACGGTTCAATTTTATAAAACTCAAATCAAGATCACCAATGACATATGGATCCACCATCTTTTGTTCAACTTTTGACGTCTTAAATATTATCCAACCAATAATATTACATCACATCATGTTAAAAAATTTAAATTACTTTCTAACTAATTTCTTTACCTTAAAAACTAAATTCTTTTAATGACATATCGAAATATAATTTATTAAACACCGTTTAGGATATTAAAATTAGACGGAGGATATTAATTCATGACTTATGGCTTGACACTTCATGGGCAGGATGATTCAATTTTATAAAAGTCAAATTAAAACCGCCCGTTCTATATAATATTTGGGAGTTTTGGCCTATACGCCAAATGTCGTATTGATGTCCTTTACATTAAGTGGACTTTAATGTTAAGACATCATGAAAATTCTTAAAGTACTTGAATTGGCATCATAAAAAACACCTATTAGGTTTTTTTATGGCTTTCATGAAAATATCGGTGTGTGTGTGCTCGCGTGCGCATATACATATATATGAATTTGTAACACGAAAAGACAAGAGTCAAATGAATAATTATGGTTACACTATACCTGCAACCATGGTAAAACAATAACTTTGCTACTTGCAAAAGATAGAAATAGAATGAGCAGATGAAAACAAGATAGAAGTGCCACTTCTCATATAGAACTTACACCTTATAACTCAACATTGTTTGTTGGTATGAATATACAGGTGAGATATCAGAAAAAAAGGAAAAATTGGTAAATCCCACCTATTCTATCATCTCTTCATTTCCTATATTATGTCTTAAAATAAACTACTAAAAGGTCACCACTACCCATCCAAAATAAGGAAGAATAAACGAGCTAAATATTAAAGGATTGAGGAGAAACACAACATAAAAAAATAAAATTAAAAAAAAAAAAAAAGGAACCCCAAACCTATGTTCCCCAATTTTCTTAATTGGTCAGTTCCCAAAATATCACCATCGAAAAGATTCATATCAAAAATTTAGGCCGCATCTTATATTTACACTCAAGATCAGGCCAGATTATCATAAAATCAACCCCCCTCGAAGAGACTTCATCTCGATACGCACTTTGGCGTGTTTCTCCATTTTAGGCTCCGAAAAGTTTATTACCGATCAGAAAGCAGTATTCCAACTAACTTGCGCATGCTGAGGCTGTTGATAAGCACCGGATGGGGGTCCTATGGTTTCGATAGCTCCAGCCACTGCTTGAGACTGCTGCAAAAGCGTTGAAGGTGCAGTCATAGCATGGCCGGGTGGGAATATCCCGGCAAAGGCACCATGACCGGACTGCTGGGGGGAGAAAGCGATGTGTCCCTGAGGAGGGAGGTTGTACAAGGAATTCACCTGCAAGCTGGGCACCTCTTGTCCTGCAGCTTGAATCCAAACGGCTGAACCTTCGGTCTGCAAAGAACATAGCCCACAACACCTCTATCAGCCATCGGAACTAGAAAACTAAAAATTCGCAACGAAAGAAAAACTTAACACCTCTGTTATTAGCTATTTCATTGAAGTTTAGGGAAAACCCACCAGTTGTCCGGTGGTGTAGATTTGATTTTCCTTCAAGTGGGATGCCACTAGATCTTCATTACCCATAGAGCTTGCAGATGTAACGGGCTGTGCATAACCAACAGGAGCTGTAATAAAGGAACCAGCAGGCTGAATCCCGATATGAGTTGGGTTTCCAGCATTGTTCCCAGGCTTAAACTGCGGAAGAGAGAATTTGACTCCAGCTGGTGCTGGTGGTAAATACACATTCCCGGTTGAAGGCTGTGGAGGAAATCCATTATGGCCTAGGAACTGGTGCATCGGCGGCATATAGATTGGAGATAGGTATTGCCCATACGGAAAGAAGTTAGGAGGATATGTCTGCCTAAAAACAGGAACTGACTGTGGAGACATGGCTATTGAGCTTGGCAGTGGTGGAGATGGGTTATTGCTACGCGGAGCCATAGAATTCCCATTCTACAATACATCATTCAAAGAGTCAGAAACATATTCTAGCATATCAATTTGAAACAAGGGAAAGAAAAAATTAACAAAGAAACTAAAATTTAACATATAAGGACCAGCAGCACCTTGAAGGTAGCAGGAGTAAAATTAAAAAGAAACTGACACTATAAGCGTAACACAACTTCCATAACAGCATTTTATTAATTTTTCTTGGAAAAAGCATTCCATTGTAAGTTATTTTTAAACCTAAAACTGAAATAAAGACTGGGTAAACCAATTGCTACATTTCCTGTTAACATAATTTTCTGGGAATCGCGGAATGAAAAAGCATAGAAAGGCCCGTGGGAAATACGAGATCTAGGCAAGCCGCTCTGATAACACAAATGGAATTCTCACTAAATGATTACAACCGCCCAAAATATTACAAAGAAATAATTCTAGTCACGTTAATATCACACACACGCAGAAACAAAAGAAATTTTGGAGACTGCTATATCAAAAGCAGCCCAACATAAAGGGAGAAGATTAACCTAAATAGAAGGGAAAATACTATAGAGAAACGGGATCAGAAAGCTTACAGCAAAGTTTGGGATACGAGATTCATGAGCCTGAGCTTCATGTCCTTCGATTTGTGCAAGGTGGTTCGTGACAAGGGCAGGCGTAACACCAAGACCAAGACTATAGCTTGTCCCATTAACGACAGATGGGTTCTGAGGGCTTTCTGGAGGAAATTTTGTCTCCTGCTTCGACTCTTCAACCTTTAAGTCTGTACTAACTTCAGAAGGTTGCAACTTGTCAAGAACATGAAGTAAAGATTGTGAATTATCATCAAGATAATCGCCTTGCACAATTGAGGGGACATTTTGATCGCTGCGCAAAAACACAACATTGCCAATGAATAAATAACCTTGGATAAGCAGATAGTCCAAATTATGGGAGTTCCTAAATATGAAGATTCCAAGATCAAGTGAGCTAAAATAAGATTGAGCGAGCAACCTATATCTTAATTCTATCATCGTCTTTACATGGTGCTTTCTACAATTTTGCGATACAAAAATATCGATAAAATCATCCCACTTGCACCATGTGCATTAACAACAATGAACCTGCATAAAACCGCATTAAATTATAGCTCAATACTCTTTCCCTCTTTCAATAAGAGAATAAACTAAATCAACTTCAATGGGATACTGATGCAAAGAATTGATCATTAAACTATAAGTCTATAACAACAATGCACATTCGTGGTTCAGAAAAAAAAAATTTTTGTTATCATAAAGAAAAATCCCAAACCAAAAAGGAGAAACAAGTCAGACCATGCTACTAAATAATAGAAACAAGTAAAATGCAAAAGTCTTCACCAACCTAGGAGAAGATTCTTTAGAAGCTTCTTCGCTACCCTCAGAAGATTCAGCAGCACCTATGTTATCATCAGCACCGAAACTGACTGACTCTACTTTTGATCCAAAAGTAACAACAAAGCTTCCAAAAGTCAATCCACTCTTCAAAGCCTCTGGGACTTGAAAATGATTTGGAAAAGTAACATGTTGCCCATCAGAAACATGTGACTCGATGGTTGATCGAGAACTAACTTCAGCAGCAACAGCAACAACCTCTGATGTGACAACTGTTTTAGAAACAGAACAGAACGAGCGAGCCACTTACTCATATAAGTTTAACAAATATGAATTTAAAAAAACAAAAAAAAAAACAAAAACCAATACCAACCAATGACACAGGGATTTCAAAGGAAGGAGTATGGATAAATTTAACACAGAATGGTGCTTTCCACAGAACAAAATGTAAGAACTTGAGAAAAATCGATGTCAAGACCCATGGAAAAATCATAAATATTGAATAGAAGTGCATTAGAGTGAAATATAATATGATTGAAGAAAAGAAAGAAAACTCCATGTGAACAACAAAATGAATTGTAAAGCATGCTTTTTTATGCCGATAACATAAAAGAATCCCTGTGAAAGGGGCGAGAAGCTATTTAAGTAACTAGCTAGCGCCACCAAAAAAGGCCAGTTAGCCAAATTACCTTCACAGGTTGACAGAGGAGGAGGTTCCAATGTCTCAGATGCCTCTGGCTTGCTTATATTCATCTCATTCACAACCCCATTCTGAGCTTTGTCACCATCTGACTGATCCGAAGCAAATTCATTGTTGAGAACAGTTTTGTTTTCGTCAATATGATCAGGTTCAACTGCCAACTGTTGCCTCCCTGCTTCATTTTCCACCGTACTTGCACCATCTGAAGGCATAGAAAGCAAATCCGAAGAGTGAACACCAGATATTGGGCTGAGCAGATGCTGATCAGATTTCTGTTGCTCAGTGTCCGGTGAGCCAAAAGTAGGTGAAGAGGTCACACCAAGAGCAGCGGGTTGATCCGATGTGGGCCCCAACTTGTTTAGCTCGCTGGGTGAATGGCCCTCAGATTCAACAGAGGATTTTCGGGCATGACCATGACTAGAAGTCCCATTTGATAGATTTGCAGTGCCATTAGGTAAAGCAGTTGATGCCCTGTGAAAAACAGGGAAATATTAAAACCGGAATAAAAGCGCTCCATAATCTTTGTAATGATATAAAGCATGATAAATTCAGGAAACAGAACTGACTTTGAGACTCGGGAAGCAGCATTGTGCTTTGTTCTCTGTGAAAATGGCAATGAAGAGAACACTGAACCTCTATCCGCGGTGTGATTAGCCCCATTTTCTCTTCTCCCAGCATTCTTTCCACCACCAGCCTCTAAAAAGAGTTGTCCACGAAAACAGTGTCAAATATCTCAGTTTAATTAATGCCTTGCCAAAGAAAAGAATTAATTTCCCAATTAACTACTAAATTCAAGTGTTAGCTGTTTTATGTAGAACAAATATGCGCACGAACTCGCAATAAAGATGAATTGAAGGTTTTGATCTAATAAAACATTTACCTGAAGAAAAGTTAGAACCATAATTCCCTTGCCCACCACCTCTAGCACCTCTCCTTTGTGTGCCCGATGTTGACCTCTCTTCAGATGCTTTGCTGTTCAAGTTCTACAATTGCAACAGTACCATGTCATTAAGAAATTATTTCATTTGGTTCACTTTACATAAGCAATGCTTTTTATTCATGTAAACCTACCTCCTTTCTCCGGTCACGTCTTCTTTTCACCTCATGAAATGTATCTGCCAACCAAGCATTGCACATTATCTTCAAGAACAAGAAATTGGAAGACATGATCCGACATATTTTAAGGAACCAAGTTCTACGAATTACAAAACTTAACTTCGCCCTCACTTGGCCATATATATTCAAACTAATTTCACAATCCACAAAAGGTGCATATCAATTAAATACCCATAGCCATTAAGAACAATCATGGTTATCAAACAAAACAGAATCAATGACATAAACAAGTTCAATAACTAAAAGAAAACAAATTTCTTCCGAAGTCCCATCTCTGTCTATTCAATTTTCTCAATAAGAGATCATATAGACAAGATGCATGGCAATGTTAGTCATTGAACTGTTAACATCGCGATACTTTGATCCCGTACATTTCTTTACGCACATTACTCCCTGACTAGAATCGACAACAGATTTATTCATTCAATTTTCTTAATGAGTGATCAAATTTCAAACCTATATGAAATTTGGCTTCTCATCAACTTTTACACTAAATAAAACAAAATTAATAACTTTCCGGCCTGTGAAACTAAATAAGATAAAAAGATTTAATCCCACAACTAAGCTTAACTAATACGTTCTCACCATACTAGGATTTATTGAAAACCAGGAAAAATATATATATATGAAGAAAAAAAGACTCAAACTTTTTTATGTGCTTTTCGGAGACCAATTTCCCAGCAACCAAGCCGAACCCAATCATCCCAAAACCCCAGAAAGCTTAACCCCAAGTACCTAAAAGCTCTTACTTTGCTAAAGTTGCCCAATAATAATAATAATAATAATAATCCATTTCCTTCATTTCTTCAACTTTTCTCAGCAACCAAACACGACCCATTTGAGAACAACCAAAAACCCAGAAACCCCAGCAATCATTTTTCAAAAAAAAAAATCCCCAAAGAAAAAGACCTCGTACTAAACGAGAACACCAAAACCCAGATACACAAAAACCCTATGCAATACACAAGCATACAAAACACAAACATATGTATATATAAATATATAGATATAGATATACCTAAATAGAGAGCTTTTGGGCGGTCTCGTTGGGATCCATGGAACACTCCCGAAGGACGGCGTAGATTTCATCGTCGCTGTGCTGCTTCCCCGTGATCTCTCTGATGTCATGGATCGTTTTCCGTACATTGTTGGGGATTGAAACCCTAGAAGAACCTCCAACGCCGCTGCTCATGTTCTGTATTCCTGCGAGAGGAGAAAAGAAGAGAGAGAGAGAAAGAGAGACAGAGACTCTGTATGTGTGACCCTTTGTCAGACAGAGAGAGAGGAGAGGAGAGAGAGAGAGACGACTGAAAAATAAAAACTTGACCTTTATAATGAACTAGGAGGAAAAAAAGTGTGTGTGTATATATTATATTTATATATGTGTATAGAAACGTGACATATAATAATGTGTTTGAGTCATGTGTGCGACATTTGTATGATATAAATGTAAAATTGTACGTGTGACTTACAAAAAAAAAAGGAAAGAAAATGAAAGTGAAAGAGTTATGAAAGGAGTCTTTACCAAATCATATCGAAATAAAAAAATATATAAAGAATAGATAATTTATGATATAAATTCAATGGTTGAAAGATAATAAAAAATGTATTTTTTAAGTCGTAACATAGAAATCCCAAATTTTTATTAAAATATTTTGTGTAAATTATGTGACTATTAAGGAAAAATTCAGAAATCGAGACGTAACTTATAATATCAAACTTGAGTTTTTAGAATAAAAAAGCGTTTGAGACATTTTCAACCTATGCATAAAAAGCAACTTATAAATTATATGTAGAGAATGGAAATGTGAATTGCAATACATATTCAACATATTAATATGATATTTATGTCAAAATTCGATCTTCGAGCCAAAAAATTATGGGCGAAAATGAGTTTTTTGTTAAAATAAATTTGAAAATAGTTTAGTGTTGTGTATCGTACAGGTCTTAAGAGAAGTTGAAAAAGTAAACATGACATACTTTATCCCATCTGAGTTTTAAGGGAAAACAAGTTTGAGAAATTTAAATGGAGATTAATTATCTTTCCTAGAAGTTTGAGTTTTGAGAACAAAAAAGGTTTGAGACATTTTCAAAGCATGAATAAAAGGTAACTTATAAATTATATGTAGAGAAAGGAAATGTGAATTGTGATATTTGTTCAACATATTAAGACGGATATTTATGGCGTAATTGGATGATTTGAGTTAAGAAAAATAATTGGCTTAAATGAATTTTTTTTTTTTTGTTTAAATTGAAAATAGTTTAGTGTTGTGTATCATATAAGTCTTAAAAGAAGTTCAAAAAGTAAACATAGTGTATGTTATCCCATCTGAATTTTGAGGAAAAACAAGTTGAGAAATTTAAATGAGATTAATTAACTTATAAATTATATGTAGATAATGGAAATGAGAATTTGATGATATTAACATATATATTAAACATATCTATGTCAGAATTCGATGATTCGAAGCAAAACAATGATTGGTGAAAAAAAAAAATTTTGAAATAGTGTACAAGTCTTAAAAGAGTTGAAAAGGTAAGCGTAATATATTATCTCGTCTGGGTTTTAAGGAAAAGTAAGTTATAAATTTAAATACGTTCTGAGATTAATTATGTTACATAAAAATCGAGAAAATATATGTTTTCTGTTTTATCTTTAATGGTTTGGTTGTGCTATGTATGCGTGCATAAAGGCACGTAGGGTTGTATGTATTGCTTTTAATATATATATATATATATATATATATATATATATATATAATATTGCTTTACGGTTAGTGTTTGAAATCATTTTCAAAAATATTTTAATAAGTCAAAATAGTTTTAAAATTTTCTAATAATCAGTAAAAAAAAAAAGTTAAATGGAGTTAATTTTAAATTAAAGTACAGGAAAGTTCCTCAATTCCAATACAAAACTAGAGCGAAAACGATTATTTTCGTGCACCAAGCGAAAACTCTAATACAAATTTTAAATTCTACTCATAAGAGAATTTTAGAATCATATCTTGTATTTTGATTGAAAATTCTTCTAGAGATAAAAAAAAACCCCTATTTTAATGGATCATCCAAATATTTTAAAAGCAACTTTGAGAGTTAGGTAGGAGGCGAAAAAAAATTCTCAAAAGTTTTAACCAAACCAACCTTGCATTGAAAAACTGATTTTCTTGTCAAAATACGAAAATTTAGTTTTGTCATATGAGCTTAATATTAAATTGAAAATGTTCTTCTTTAAAAATAGAGTTAGTTGGAGAGTTTCCAATTTTGATTACTTTTGGTTTGAGTTGGGTCATATTGTGAAGCAAAAGAAACATAACGAAAAAAGGTTTTTTTTTTTTTTTTAAATTAGATATATCAAATGGAGAAAAATTGTAGATAATAAGATGGAATCATGGAATAGGTTTGAAGGAAATGGAGAGTGATATATTTACTATTAACATGTGACATTGCGTGCTTTACAAGTCAAAATAATGGAATTTTAGGTCCTTAGATTGTTTTTGGTAACATTCTTGTACTTGTATAACCAAAATTTGCAAGGGAATTATAGGTTGATTAATATTGTGAGATGATCATGAATGTTATCTTAAATTTTCTAGATATACATGAGATTTTTATAATATGACCTCAAAAAATACATTATAATAAAGTTTTATTTTTCAGTCGATGGATTTATATTATAAATTATTTAATCTGCAAGTTCTTTATTTTTTTTATTTATTTTATTAATTTTGATGTGATTCTAATTTCCAAGCACACAACAAAAAAAGCTACGAATCCATTATCCATCCATTCTATTGAAATTGTGAGAAATTTTTTAGTTAGTTATTTATTTTTGCTATTCGAAGTTGTAAGAATTTTGTGAAATGCATATTAATGTCTTATCTATTTTTGCCCTTTAAAAATTATTACTATTTATTGCCTAAACTATATAAAATAACAATAGCTTTTTAAATAAATATATTCCTTTGTTTTAGCCCTCACTTAATATTTGTTTAGATTTTTGTCCTGTCATATTTATCAAATTGAAGGTAAAAATAAATTGAACTATTATAACTAAGACAATAATTAACTAGTATATTTTTTAGGAACAAAAATCTTACAAATCACTTTGATAAATTACATTGTTTGTCCCCTATATATGGAGACTCTCTGCAGTACTGACTAGAACGACTTTGAACTGGCCCTTTAAAATTAGTCCAATTCTTACATTTGTTTCTTGAATTATGTTATTTGTTACTTGTGTTATATAAATATCAATACGGTTTACGATTCAAATGTAAGACTGGCACTATATATATATATATATTTTTTTTTTTTTTTTCCTGGAAAAAACGTATGAATCTTTTATTAATTTAATAATTCTTTTTTTTTTTTTTTGATAGTGAATTCAAAGTTAACATATAAAATTGTGATGAAAACTGAAAAAAGAAATAAGATAATAATCACCAACGATAATATTTAACATTTGTGCATAAAATATAGCTGCCTGAGTTGAAAAGTGTTTGAAAGCTCACAATTTCCTGCAAGGACCATAAGGAAATTTTGTTTCAATTTCCTACAAAAGTGTTTGACTTTATTCCAAGAATAAAAGAGGGGAAAAAAAAAAAAAGATTGAAAGAAAAGGATTTGACTAAATATGATGACAAAATTTACTTTTCTCAATCTGGAAACTTCTTGGAATTTCATAAGTTCCTTCGAACTTTGACACAAATTAAAAAAAAAAATTTCTGGTGAAAATTTGAGAAAACTTTCGATATTACTTTTCAATGACACGTATCTAAATGAAAATTTTGTCCAATTCTTGTTGTTGCAATCCTATTATAGTTTGTCCTTCCGCGTTGTGGAGGTTCATTGACAGTAATGACCTTTGATAGAATTTCGTATATATATTTGAACAAAAACAGTAATGACCTTTGATAACTACAAATTTCTATCATAGAATTTTCGTGTATACGGTTTTCTTTTTGAATTTAAAAATAGAGATTTGAATGATAAAATTAGTTGTGAATTACCGTCAAATTACATATAATCATTGTGAACTTCTCTTTTCGGTTCTACAACTCAATTTTAATGGACCCAAAATTATAAGTCAATAAATCCTTCCCATATTAATGGAAGTTTACGCACATTTTCCATTGCCAATGATTTGAATACATAAATGTAAAATATGTTTTAATAATGATTAACTTTATGTTGTAGTGCCTACGAGAAATGCTTTTCCGAAAAAAAAAAATATATATATATGAATTATTTTTCAAATCTAATGCAAATGTCACAAAAAGTACTTTTATTTTTATTTTTATTTTTATTTTTATTTTTGGCCAAGAGTCATTAATAGACTCAAATGGCTAGTGAATTCAATCCTTCGCACGGTAATGTCTTATAATTAAACCTACTTGCAGGGTACTTGTATTTTTGCAACATATATTTTTGTTTTATGAGGTGAATATTTATTTTGGAATGCCTTTAAATAAACTAATACCAGTGAATATTAACCTTTATCAAGAAAAAAAGGGGGGGGGGGGGGGGGGTGTGGGAACTGCCTTCCAAATGTCATTTATCCTAAATAAATTATATTTTCTATATCCGCTCATTTAATAGATTTGAATTAAAAAGTTAAATTGAAATTCAAATTTTTGTAAGAGAAAACAATTTAGAAAATAGTTTTAAATTTGTTAAATCTATTAAATAGACAATTATTGTGTCCACCTCAGCAGGATTAGATCTCATTTGGAGAAAGGAGTGGTGCCCTGCTGCATGGTTGTAGTGTTTTTTTTTTTTTGGTTTTTTTTTTTTTAAATTATGAACAAGGTGAAGAAAAACGGCAGCTACACATAAACGACAACGTTTAGAAACAATACTACCTTTTTTTTTTTTTTAAAGCAAAAACAATACTACTTTAAACTACAAACAAAATACAAAACGACAGCAATATGAAAATCCCAGAAACGACGAGAAATATATGAAATGAAAGACCCTTTTCAAAAAGGCAGCAGTGGAAAAACGACGACGACAAATATGCTAAAAACAGCGGTAAAATGTGAAACTATTGTAATTTAAATTGTTTTTATATATACCTATTTTGAACCCAAAAAAAAAGAAGAAGAAGAAGAACAGGAAACAAAAAATGGCAACGACACGAGAAACTGCGATGGGCTATCATCAAAACGGCAGAAGTTGTTTTTTTTTTTTTTTTTTTTTTTTTTTTTTTTTTTTTTTTTTTTTTTTTAAGGTAAAACGGCAGGAATAATAAAACAACAATAACGTGTAAAGGACAAGAATACAAAAACGACAATATTGGGAAAAACTTTACTTTCTTATCCTAGTTAACACACTGCATTTGACACTCCCGACGGCGGAAGGGGAAAAACGACATAAAAAGTCGTTGGACTTGGTGGGTGATTGGCGACGGCTCATTAGAAGAAAAACGACAATAAGATTTTAAAAAATGGTATAAAGTTGATAAATACATAATATTGTTGACAACTCAAAAGAAAATAAAAATAAAGAGCTTATATAAACATCTTTTACAAGTTATTACAATATAGACTAGTAATAAAATTATACTTAATTCTATTATAAAGTGTTAAATTCGAATCAAAATTAAAAAAACAAAAAACCAAAACAAAAGAATCTGATGCATAAAGTAATATTCCTGCCATCTGCAACATGAAATTAAAGTAGGAGTTTTTACGAGCGCACACAGAAAAAGAAAATATTAATTGCAATAGACATTTCATAATTTCGTCACTCATGAGCATAGTATTTTTTTTTTAAATAATACTAATAATATTAAGAAAATCAATTCATTAAAACCAAAGATTGTAGGTATAAATTAATGATAATTTTACGTATGACTCTATCATTAGTTATTAAGTTCAAATCCCTCTATCGTCAAATTCAAAAAATAAAAAAAATAAAAAGATAAAACCAAAGAAAAATCTTACAGTATTTTTGGTTTGTTGTTGTTGCTTAAACAATGATTTAAAATTGAGCAAAAAAGAACAATGATTTAAAAATCACAAAACAAACCAAAAATTTAATTTGATTTTCTTTTGTAACAAACCAATAGTTTGGTCAACGTGTCCCGATCTTATATGTACAGATTAATTTAAATTAGACGAGTCGATCAATTTCACGGTTTTGATGAACATCCTTATTTGTAGTATTTGATGCTACTATGTTACCCGTGGTAGTATATCATGTTACTTGCAGTTGTTGTAGGTTGTTTTGTTGCTGTGGATTTCCTATAATAATGATGTCTTCATCAAATCCATTTATCTAATCTCAATATTATCACATTAATACATTTTATGCAAAAATCTCTATGTTATTAAGCACAACTTTTTTTTTTTTTAGCTCAATGAAACACATACTAGAGCTTTTTTTTTTTTGGGGGTTAGAATTTTGGAATCTTGACTTATTCACGTGATAAAATGATATTTTAGTGAAGTTGATAAATTTTAATTTAAATAGTAATTATGTGACTTTTCAGAAAACAAAATTTTTGAAAGACAAAAATGAAATGTTAGTTTAAACTAACTAAAAAAAAAGAATATAAAGGAAAAAAAAAAAAGTTTGGTGGACTTGCAAATTCAATCTGTCAATTAATTTTCTAAAATGCCCGACCCACCAAACAAGGCTAGCGGGGTAATAAAGAGGTGACGATGTGGCTCCCTTTTAACGGACAAGTACTTTGGATAGAACTACCACCACAAACTCTCTAGCATTGCTTCTACAATCCACTCCCCGTTATAATATCACGACTCGTCGTATATTAATTTTGTTTAACACCTATATTAATAAATAATTGAAATGAAAATATAAAATTTCATATTAGATCGATTGTATTATGTCAAAATATAAAATTCATATTAGATCGGTTATATTACGTCTACAACTTCTATCTAAATAGAAAATATCCGAGTCATCTATGATGACTATCATCATATATTTATTAAAAATTATTCCTATAACATATAATCATAGATAAGATCATTTTCTATCGGTTATGATGTTTAATATCGGTAATTTTTAGAATCATTTTTCTCCCAAAATAGACCATGGTTTTCTTCATATTCTACATGACATACAGTAAAAAGAGAAGGGGGTTAAGTTTGCAAATATTTATCCACTTGTGGCAATTCGTCATTGTGAAAGTACTTCTGCAACCCCTTATATATATATATATATATATATATATATATCTCTCTCTCTCTCTCATCTCTCTCTCTCTCCAATAACATTCGCCTATAAACCCTAGCCCTAATTTCTTCTCTCTCTCTTTCTGTGAAAAAAACCCCAAAATTCCGATCGTGTCAGTTTTTGCAACTCAATAACTCTATAAAAATCCGAAATTAGACTATGGGTTCGAAGCTGAAGAGCGATAATCCACATACCGGCGATGGAGCTAGTCCTGGGTTCGTTTTTTTCTTCTTCGATTTGTTTAAGTAAAAAGCTATATGTGTGTGTGTGTGTGTGTATATTTATATTCTTATATATTTGAAAGTTTATAACTTTCCGAATCGTTTTGCGCTTTTCGCATCGTAATTTGACCTTTTGGTTTGAGAAATGCAGGAAGATTTTCATCGGAGGATTAGCGAAAGACACCACTTATGGTTAGTTCTGAGAAATCAAGATTTGATTTTCCTGATTTATTTTATTTTTTACTGGGTTTCATATAATGCAATGCCGACACCACTTATGGTTAGTTCGAGAAATCAAGATTTGATTTTTCTGGTTTATTTTATTTATTTTATTTTTTACTGGGTTTCATATAATGCAATGCCGTGATTATAGAAGAAATGATAAAAAAAAAAAAGAATTACTTTTTCAGTGTGGTAGCCTCTAAAGAGAACATTTTGTACCTGTTTTTTGTAAAATTTGAGTTATAATACATTTTTTTAATAAAATAACTTCAGTTGAAGTTTTTTAAAAATTACGTTAATTAGTGTTAAAAGAAAAAAATAATGCTAGGGACTAATTTTCAAAAAAAAAAAAAAAGTTTTTGAGAAGTAAGTAGCTGAAATGTTAATATTTAGAGACAAATGACGCTATTTAAATTTTTTTTTTTAATTTAAGTTCTTGGTAGGTTGAGAGGTTTATTTTTGATTTACTAATGGTGGTGCTTTTTGTTCTGTTTTGTTTTGAATGGTTCTAGCTACGTTTAATAAGCACTTTGGAAAGTATGGGGAGATAGTGGACTCCGTTATAATGAAGGATCGCTTCACAGGTCAGCCGCGGGGTTTCGGTTTTATCACCTATGCTGATCCTTTGGTTGTTGATAAGGTTATCGAGGACAGCCACGTTATTAATGGGAAACAGGTACTAAAAGAAATGATTTCTCTGTTGTTTTAGGCATCTTTTAATGGTGTTTAAAAGTATTAACCAGGGTTCTGTAGTTTAATAGGAACTTTAATTAATGACATTGGAACAGGTTGAGATAAAGAGAACCATCCCTAAAGGCCAAGGTCAATCAAAAGATTTCAAAACAAAGAAGATATTTGTTGGCGGGATTCCATCAACGGTTACTGAAGGTAGGGAGTTTTTAAATTTGATTTCTCTGGTGTCATTGAATTTTGGGAGAGTAGAGTTTTCTTGCGGTGAAAGTGTAAGTGAAGTATGTTTCTTTTCGGGTTTCTATTCCTTACTAGTTACCTTCTTGAATTGCCAGATGAGCTGAAAAGTTTCTTCTCGAAGTATGGG
Source organism: Ficus hispida (assembly GCA_025413025.1). NCBI lineage: Eukaryota > Viridiplantae > Streptophyta > Magnoliopsida > Rosales > Moraceae > Ficus > Ficus hispida. The sequence goes on from CM046374.1 coordinate 31,759,181, forward strand.
AAAGTTGTGGAACACCAAATCATTCGTGATCATGAGACGAATCGTTCGCGAGGCTTTGGATTTGTAATTTTTGAGAGTGAAGAAGTTGTAGATGAGATGTTATCCAAGGGAAATATGGTTGATATAGCTGGTACCCAGGTGAGATTGTTTAGCGGCTTCCAAAGAAACCAGCATATATGCACAATTCTTGTCGATATGGAGCATGCGTTATTATTGCATTCTCTTATCTTATTACCACCATTCATTAAAAAAAAAAAACGTTGATTTCCACTTTCTAGTTTTTCCATCAAAGAAATGCTTATGTGATTTGTTTTTAACTTTAGGTGAAGTTGGATACAGGTATAGAGAATGTCGGGAAAGGGCTACGATCATAGTTCTATTGTAGCAGAATTTAGGTTAACTAAGTTGCTTTGTTGTAGGTGGAAATCAAGAAAGCTGAACCAAAGAAAGCCTCAAATCCACCAGCTGCTCCTGCATATGGTGGCGTTTCTAGGGGTCGTTCTTTCAGTGATGGCTACGGTGGATTTGAAAGTCCTTATGGTGGTTTTGATGGGGGTTATGGGCCTGGTCCCTATAGGACACCAGGGGGTGGTCTTGGTGGCAGGCTTGGTAGTGGATATGGTTATGGTAGCGGTAGTGGCGAGTTTGGTGGGGGTTATGGAAGCTTTGGTGGCAGTAGCTTAGGTGGCTACCGAGGTGAATCGTCCTTTGGTTATGCTAGTCGATTTGGACCTTATGGCGGTGGTTTTGGCGGGGGTTATGGTGCAAGTGGTTTAGGTGGATATGGTCGTGGTGGTGAAGGCTATGGAGGATATGGCAGTTCAGGCTATGGTGGTGGCGGGGTGGTTATGACTCTGGTCCAGGTGCTAGTTATGGGGAGCAGGAGGGCTTTATGGAAGGGGAGGCTATAGTGGCAGTAGTCGGTATCACCCTTACGCAAGGTAGAAAAGAAGGGCACTAGTCAGTCAGTATCTTCCTTATGCAAGCTAGTAATGAAGCCATTTTTACGCAGTTGCTTAAGCTTTTGCCTATAGAAGTATGTCGCAGGTTCCTCTAGTTTTGTTTCTTGCGCACTGATAGGCAATTCGTCTCGGCTGCTAGAGGTTCCCTACTACTGTATGGCTTAGTCAAGCTTAAACTATCGGAAGAGCTTTCTATTAGACATATAAATTCTATTGTATGGCTTAGACAAGTTTAATAGATTGCTTCAAGCTAGTGGTTGGTGTTCCTCTTCTAGTTTAATTTTAATATAGCGTGTTGCAGATTACAGCTTATTGTAGTGCCTGTTTCGATCTGCTTTAGTCCGTTATAGAATGTTAAAAATCTGTTTTAGTGTAGCACCTTTAGGATGACGGACTTAGAAATTTTGCTTCTTTTGCAACTGAGAACATAACCGATGATAACTAAGCTAACCTAAGATAAGATTAAGCTTGTTAGTGTGCCCTTCGGTCGTCTTAGATCTTTTATATTTTTCGTTACAACAGGAAACGAAATGAGTGACAAGCTATTTGGGTGCTGCCATTTTTTATCAATTCTTACTTAAGATTGTTCCGTGGTTGCCTGGCTTGATGTAAGCTTCAAATCTCTATCTCCTATTGGGTTGATTTTGTTTGTAATCCCCCAACTATAGGCTGAATCTCGTTTTGCTATTTAACTTTTAAAACCTCTTTGAATGAGTGTCCAATCTATCAAGTTGTCCCAAATTAGCCGATGGCCTCATCTGATTGTAGTAGGAGTTAATTTTGTTATTTTTAGAAGTCACGATTAAAATGAAATTTGGCCTATGGTTCGGGACTAAAACTGAAATTAACCCTCTCCTAGTTTCCTCGTTATTCACTTGTTTTATTTTATTGTATTTTTTTTCATCACCGCAGTATGTGATGAGAAAAAAATATTGCTACCAAAGGATGAGAAAAGGCTTTGTTAAAAAAAAAAAATATTGTATCTCATGTCAGCAATGGTATATATATATATATGTATGTATATATATGCCCCCGAACTGAATATATTAGTAAAATGAATGACAATTTCTTCTGCTTCTAATATTATGCTCTCAAATTTCTGTCAGCTTTTTTGTGTTGTGTTGTGTGCCTTTTGTTTTGTTTTTTTTTTTTTAGTGACAATGACAGATCTCATCATGTTCAGCTTCTAATTGCTACAAGAAAATCTAGTCTAGCCAAATAAACATGGTTCTTTGTTTTCATTAAGGGGGAAAAAAAAAACATAGTTCTTTCAATCTGGTGTGGATGGTTTTTTTTCAAGAGATGGAGGTTTACGGGGTTGATCGGCAAAAGGGAAGTGAATGAGCGGGTATTGACTTCGAGATCGACTATCACTGCTATGTGAAGTTTGACTCTGGGGAAGACCTCAGCAAGCATATTGAGAACTGCGGATTTAGGTCTACGACTTGCGAAACCATGGCGTGTAATGCTGTGCTTTCTTAGAGAAACGCAGAGAAAAGTGATTCTGCTTGTGCCTTAAAGATAATTCCATGCGAACAGTCGTGCTTAGAGAACGTGATGAGATGTGAAATGAAAGACATAGTTCATGTCCGATGAGGCCTGTGAGTCACCCTTTCTATGCAGTGGATTGGTCCCCTTTACCTCATTCTGCACCCGAACAACATCGGTTGGATGCTCTCCGTTCTCACCTGCATTACGTTCGTCTTCGTCGAATTAGTCATGAGGAAGCTTCTGAAGAGGATTTGAAACAGCAAGTGGACCAACAGGAGAAGATATTTTGAATTAAAAAACCTACTTGTTTTCCAGTTTTACTTGAGGGACAAGTTATCTCGTAGGCTTTCTTAAACCATGTGTGTTCTGATAGTATCGCACTCTAGCAGCTTTGTATTTTAACAGTACTTAAATGGTTCAACCTTATTTTCCTCAACCAAACAACATATTGGGTACTGCAATTCGCAGACATCAAGAACTTCTCATGTTACATGCCATGGCGGGTATCAACATCCAATCAATTGGTGAATGCTCGAGATGCGAGATGCAAGATTGTTAAAATTTACGGTTAAGGATCTTGAGACAAAGATAAGACGATTATTACTGAAAAGGCTAAAACAAGGATTAAGGAGAAACTAGAGAAAGTCGAAATTTGACGTGTGAATCAGAGAAGGCTGAAAGCTAATTGCAATGACCAAGTTTCCTCTTTGCATTGCTATCTGCTCTCCAAGGTTTATTGTCTTAAATTTGTTTGGCTATTTATTTTTCATCTTCTTGTGTCTTCAATAAAAGATGAGAATATACATAATTTCTTTTGAATCTAGGACTCAATACATTAAAAACAATTCAATCACCGACTAAATACCAATTGAGCTACGACAAAAGTAGTCAGATCACATTAGGATATTTGCATTAGAGACAAACAAGAAAAAAAGGGGGGGAAAAAAAAAAAAGTTTTAACACTTGTGTTTCGTAAGATTCTCAATTTTGGTACTATCGTCTTGAAAATATTTTCTTGACAATTTAATCTTGAATTTACACAACGATAACAACTAACTGTAATATATTTTTTTTTTTTTAATTTTTGAGAAACTACTGTAATAGTTAATGAGTTAAATTTCGGATTAAAATTAAAAACATAGTTTTATTAGCACTCATGCCCTCTGAATTTCTCTATCAATCTACTTTGACACTTTTGTACTGGAAATGTCGATAATTAGTGACATTCTTAAAATGGATAATTCTTTAAAATTTGGATCATCCTTTTTCACGATGTCGCCAAACATCTCTAATTTAACTTTTTTTTATAAACCAGAAATTCTAGTAAATACTATTTTTATGAAAGTGAAAAAAATAAATTGCAAAATTTTAAAATATCTAAAATAAATAACAGTAAAGAAGAAATAGATTATTCATTCAATAAATCCATCTATTTCAAATATTTAAAATCATTTTTTTCTTCTTTTAGTTTCGTATAACAAATCTATTTACTATTTTTTAAGCTGAATTGGTAACAATTTACTAATGGGTAATCCAATGTGGGAAAAAAGAATAAATTCTTATTTTAAATTTCACTATTTATTTTGTATTTAAAAATTAAATGATATGGTTCCACTTAAAAATAAGGAATTGATTTTCTTGGTAAGATGGAACTGTCTCTACTTACGAAATAAATTCATTCCCTTAAAAAAATAGGAAAAACTAACTCTATACCAAATATATCCTTATTATTATTTAATTATTTTTTCATTTAAGATAATTTTAATTACAGTAATTATATTCCAATCTTCTAATTTTTTAAAAAAAAATAAAACAATATAATAGAAATTTTAATATTCTTCAAAGGTAAATTAGATTTTTTTTAATTAAGATTAACTAAATAATTTAATACAAATTTAGAATTTAATTTTGTTAATTTAAATTTTTTATGAAATTAATTTCTTATTTTTAAAATTTCTGATGACAAAACGTGTCATAATTTAATTACTATTAATGATTAGAGTTGCTAAATTATAAAAAAGAAAAAAGAAAAAAAAAAAGAAAATTCAATAGTGGTAAAAGAAACGGCACCGTTTGGAGTCTCAAACAAAACTTTCAGAAGATAAAAAAAAAAAAAAAATCACCCCTCAAGATTGTACAAGAGCACTGACTTTCGACTTCGTGCCTTTCTCGCTCTCTCTTCTTTCTTTCTCTCTCTCTTCCGCGCCGGCGATTCAACTCAGTGAGTCATGGGCGGCGAGTTGCGGTTCGAGATCGCCCAGAACGCGTACATAAAGCTGGTCCTCCACGCCCTCAAGAACAAGACCTCCGGCGTCAATGGCGTCCTCATCGGCCGCGTCTCCCCCCAAAACGACGGTGTTGTGGAGATCACCGACTCCGTCCCTCTCTTCCACTCTCACCTCGGCCTCCTCCCCCAGCTCGAGATCTCCCTCATCCTGGTACACTCCCAAGATCTAACCTTTGTGTGTGTGTGTACACATATACATATATATATATATATATGTATGTGTGTGTATCTATATATGTATGTATTCATGTTTAGATATGTTATAGATGTGTTAGATGCTTGTTTCTTCACAATTCGTATGATTACTGGCGAAATTTCTGGTGAAGTGAGTAAATTTCGTGTTTTTGGGGCTTAATTTTTTTTCCCCTCTAGTTTAATTTTGCTTCGATTGAACTGACCTGTACAAACATTAATATAAATATACATATATATGTGTGTATCTATACACACACCAAGGATTGTTTCATAATGGATGTTATTTCTGTATAATTAGTTGAATTATTGGGAAAATTTCTCACAAAGTTCTGTTTTCTAATCTTAATTATGATACACATACACACCGATATAGAGAGAGAGAGAGCATCATCATTCAATAAATAAGTATCTAATGATGCTCTCTCTCTCTCTCTCTCTCTCTCTTCATACATAAATATATATATATATATGTATAAATATATATATACTTTACAATTGTTTTGGTTGAATTTGAACTCATCAATTGGATCAGATAGAGGAGTACTATGCAAACAAAGGGGAGAACATTGTGGGCTATTTTCATGCCAATGAGAGATTTGATGATTTTGAGCTTGGTGGTGTGGCCAAGAATATTGGCGATCACATATCTCGTTACTTTCCTCAAGCGGCTATTCTTTTGGTACGTGCTTGAATTTGAATTCTTGTGATGCGATTTTGTGTGGTTTTTTGTGGGAATTGAGATAATTTTATTATAAACTTATTGTTTCTCTTGATGATTTTATAGTTAGATAACAAAAAGCTTGCAGCTTTGGAAAAGTCTAAGGATCGGAGCCCTGTTATGCAGGTTAGAGATCATTTTCGTTATTATTCTTGATGAGAGATTATGTACAGAATTTTGAAGTTGCTTATCTTTTGTAATCTGCTTAAGGGTACTGTTAGCTTTGCAGTATGTAATTTAACTTTGATGTGGTTTCTAGTCTAGCTTTCAAAGGTGAAAAGAGTTTTTCTTTTGCTCTGAAATGGCATGTGTGAGATTGAGTATGCTTTTATAAGTTATTTATCTTTAAGCTCAAGTTCAAGTGAACATGAACTGGTATTTGGTAATGCCTACGGAATGCAGATAATTCACATTGTTTTTGGTGTTATTTGCACGAAAATAATAAAAATCATAAGTGGTGCTGGGCACCACAGCCCATACAAAGTCAGTCTCATCTGCTTGGGGGACGACCCATGTGAGTTTTGGAGACGGGTATGCTGATGCCCCAATATGAGAACGCTTGAGTTTTCAACTACTTGTCTTTATTCTATGATTTTCTCTCGATGTAAATGCCTATTGTTGGTGATTAAGACTGTTACCCTGGGAATGATGTATTGTCATGACTCATGTACAATTTCGACATAGCATGTTCCAATTTCTACTTTAATTCTAATACAACCTTTCATTTGGTGTTTTTTTTTTTCCCACCCTAAAACCAGCTTTATACAAAGGACGCATACAAAAACTGGAAGCTAGTTGGATCAGATGCAGGGTACCATCTGACCACCAAGGAGCCGTTAGCAAATGAGGTTCTGTTGGATTATATTTCAACTGAAAAATGGCAAGATGTTGTCGATTTTGATGACCACCTTGATGACATTAGCAAGTGAGTTTTACATATGCCGCAATCTTTAATTTCTTGTTTTTCGTCTGATTCTTCATGTTTTCACTTCTTTGAATTGATAGTTGAAAGTTGAAAGTTGAAAGTTGAAAGTTGAAAGTTCATAAAACTGATAATTTTTTTAACCTTTTGGATGGCAGAGACTGGCTGAACCCCGAACTCTTCAAATAAATTGGTCTTCTTTTTGGCCATTGTGCTTGTTGGAATTCATGCTTAGTTGTTCATGTTGGATTTTAAGATGACAAGGCTCGACTAATTAGAGAATCAGGATCACTTTCATGAGGAAATATTTTCCATGTTAAATCAACTTTTCAGTTATCTACAGCTTGTTTGTGAAAACTACAGGTGTCTTATTCATCAAGGCATTTGGGGCCAAGTTTATAGTTGTTGAATTGAAAGCAAGCTCATTCATTTTCGGTTTTATTAGTATCGGTGTTATTGTTAATAGTTTTCTAGATTAAATCTTGATTGAAGTGGGTAAGTAATTGGAGTATGGTCATTAAAAGAAGGTTCATACTTGCAACGTCGATAAGCTATTGCAAAAGGTTTTTGATTATTTTTCTTATTTTTTTCCCCAACATTGAATGATGCAGAGAGTTTTTATTTGTAAAATACAAATAACAACAAAAATAACTTTGACCAAAACCTCAATGGGTCTCACATTTAAGATTCCAAAATATGGAACATAATTTATTTATTTATGCACTCTGGCTACATATTACGAGAATAAGAGTTTATCATATAATAGATAAAATATTGACTGGTGTGCAGACCTAATGCATAGTTCTTTTCATGCACCTTCTTGTAGAGTGGAAAACCCGGCAAACACAACAAGATTAGCAAACAGTTGTACAACTGATTATTTTTTGTCTCTAAACATAACAAGAAAAAAAGTAGAGTTTCAGTTACAGAAATATTACCTTTATTTTAGAGACTTTTTCAAAAGGCACAATTTTCCTCTGCTTCTTAGTTTCTTCTTCCGCTCCTGCCTCTTAAGGGAGCGATTGAGATATGTTGCCGTTCTCTTCCAAGTCTTTTCATAAACCAATGATCACCACTTCTACTGAAAAGCACCATGTATCCCACAGATATCCCGATCACCAATCCACTTGCATATCCCATTATCACCACCTTCATATCAAACATGCCTTCGTCGTGCTCTCCATCATCACCTTGATCGGGTTGCGCCTCTCTGTTGTTGCATAATTTAGACAAAGGAAATCCGCACAATCCTGGGTTTCCACTATATGAGTCATTGTTGAATGTGTTGAATTGCCGTCCACTAGGTATTGGCCCCACCAATTTGTTGTGAGAAAGGTTCAAGAATAAAAGTAAGTAGTGTCTCCCATATACTCCATTTTGACTTTCTCTGCATCCATCATAGCTGTGAAATTCTCAATATATCTGATTGGAAGAGTACCCTTGAACTCATTGTGGGAAATATCCAGGATTCTTAACTGACGAAAGGGAGATCTGGTTTTAGGATTCCCAATGGAACCATTAAACTTGTTAGCTCTCAGGACTAGAACCTGTAGCTTTGGAAGAGATTCTAGCCAGTCAGGGAACGTGTCTCTTAGCCGGTTGTTTCCAACATCTAGAACTTCAAGATATCTGCAATGCACCAAAGATCTTGATAGCGGTCCTTCCAGCTCATTCCCATTCAAATTAATAAACTTCAAACTGTTGCCCTCTGCAAATGTTGCGGGGATGGGGCCGTGTAGTTTGTTCATTCGCAAATCAACAACTTGGAGACTTGTATTGAAATCTCCAAGGCATTGAGGAATAATTCCACTCAAGTTGTTATGAGATAAATCGAGCGTCTCAAGGGATGTCATGTTGCAAATAGAAGTTGGGATATCTCCTGAGAACTGATTTTTCGAGGCACTAAAGTAGACTAAACCAGGTGGAATTGATAGAGGTCATGAAAAAAATTCGGAACTAAGGTCTAGAATTATATAAAATATTTGCAATACTATATGTAGATAAGTCCAGAAGCAATCAAATATAGAATAACTAATAATAATCATATGTAATGGCGGTTAAGTGAGAAAGTTCTAGAGCAAAAAATTGTAACCACAAATGAAGTCAGTTACACTTGTTTATATGACTTACACAGCTATAAACAGACTTTGTATGTTGTTGTAAAGGTATAGCTAAAAACAAGCTTATGTAATAAGGTTCTGTTTGGATCACGTGCTCATTTTTTAAAAGGAATTTTTTTTTTTTTTTTTTGTTTTTGATGAAAAAGTTTTTTCATTTTAAGTATAAAATAGTTTTTAGATGTGTAAAAATTTTTATTTAAAAAATAAAAAATTACTTACAATAAGAAAAAAAATTATATTTGAAATCTATAAGAAAATTTAGAAAAAATTTATTTTTTTTAAATGATATTGTATAAAGTAAGTTTTAAAATGTAATAGTTTTTATTTTGTAAAATAAGAAAATGATAGAAAAAAGTTTTTTTTTTTTTTTTTTTTAGTTGAAAGAATGATGAAAAAAAATTGTGGCAAATACTTTCTTACAAAAATTTTTCAATTTTGAAAATTGGACATAGAGAAGGTAAAGCTTTTACATATATTCACGTATCCACATTCTTGTAAAAGTCAAGTATTTTGTCTTATCCCCTGTAGCCTACTGTCTCATCATAACCTATTACATCTACCATCAGGCTCTAAAGTATGAAACACAATCAAAGGTATAATTTATGAAGTTGTTAAATTTAAATGATAGATTGTTTAAAGAAAGATAAATGATATGTGACAAAAGTGCTACTTATTTCTCCAACTTTCTAGAATATTATTTAAGATATTTGCAATATTAAATGTAGAAAAGTCTAGACGCAAACAAATCTGGAATAACTAATAATAATCACATGTAATGACCGGTTAAATGAGAAAGTTTTAGAGTAAAAAATTGTAACCACATATGAAGTCAGTTACTACTTGTTTCTATGACTTACACGACTATAAATAGGCTTTGTATGTTCTTAAACAAGCTTATGTACTGAAGCTTATTCACGTTCCACTTTCTTCCAAAAGTCAAAAGTATTTTGTCCTGTAAAATTATAGGATACTTTGTTATCATAACCTATTACATCTACTATCAGGCTCTAACGTAAAACACTATCTGCCTTTCAAACCAAAAGCCCATACCCCCTATGTCCATTTGCTCTCAATATAATTACCCAAACATAACCTACACCTATTCACATACAAAAATAACCATCAGTCTCTACGGTACCTGTAAGATTATTTGATGAAAGATCCAAACGCATGAGTTGGGCCTGAAGGAATATTGATCTTGGAATGATGCCATACAGTTTATTTTCACTCAATGAGAGGATCTGTAACGAGGTACTCTTGAACTCTCTGATCTCACCAGTAAAAAGGTTGTTGCTGAGTTGTAACACCTCCAAATATGGCAGTTCATATATCCATGAATGTATTGTACCGTTTAGTAAGTTATCAGAGAACGACAGAAAGAATAAATTTGAAAGAGCGCTTCCCACTTTATACTTTGAAGAGCCATCTGGAGGGGATTTCTGTGATAAATTGCTGCAGACTTCTGGAAGTTGGCCTGAGAAATTGTTAGATGAAATATCGATGTCACTGAGTCGTTGAAGGTTTAAAAAGGAGCAAGGAATCTGGCCATTAAGATGGTTATCACGTAAGGAAAGGTCCTCAAGTTTCAGCATCTGGAACATGTTCTCCGGCAACTCCCCATGCAAGTTACAGGAGACGAGATAAAGAGATGTTAAAGAAGAAGACAAGTTTGTTAAAGAGAGAGGTGACACAGAAGACATGTCAATATTGGAAAAGTCGAGTACTGTTAGGCTGGTTAAGTTTTTAGCGAGGGCTTTGAAGGTATCCTCCTCTATTGTGTGTTGGTCAGGATAATCTCCACGAAGTGTCAGACTGACCAATTTAGAGAGATGAGAGATTTCCAAAGGCACACGGCCACTGAAGTTTGAGTAGGACAGGTCAAGATCGGTCAAGTTCTTGAACTGGCCGAACTCGGGTAAAACAGGGGAGCCTTTGAAGTCAATCCAAGATAAAACTAGCCTTTGGAGATGGCGGAGGAAGAAGAGGCTGCTGTTGGAGCTAATAGCACCCTTAAGATCATTGCCGCAAGAGACCACAAGGCCGATCACATGCCCTGTAACTCCGTCACACGTGATTCCATCCCATGTGCAGCAATTTGTGCTCTCATTCCATGGTGTTATCCTAACATAGGCATCAAACAAGGAAGTAGGTGAGAAAGAGCCCTTGAATTGGAGAAGAGCGGAGCTCTCATCGGGATGGCATTGAGGCACAACAGAAGCAGATGAAAAACAAACTCGAGAATTGAAGATGAAGAAGAAGAGTACACAGAGAAGAGATAATGACAAGCACCTCATCATCTCTTATTTGTTCTTGAGTAATATTTTAGTAAGATGATTAGAGCCTTTAATTACTAGTGCTATACTTATATACATGTCTATCAAATGAGAGCAAGTCAAGAATTCCAATGAAAAAGATTTCCAATCAAACACAAAATTTCCAAAGGTCCTCTGCCCCACGAGATGTTTACGTATCTAATAGAATATTAATTTCTACAGGACCAAAGAATAATAAAGATGCTTTATGAAGTGTATAAAGATGCTTTCTTTACTGGACCGATAAATACTCAAGTTTTGCCTCAAATTGGTGCACGTCAGTTAAATTAGCCGTACTCCAATTGTAGTTTTCTATTTTTTCCTTTTAGGGGGTCTTTAAAAGTAAATCAATTTCATTATTTATATATCTAATCTCAATTTTCATGTCTTTCTTATTTTAAATCGAGATAACCTTTTTTATTTTTTATGTTTATATAGAATGATAAGATGAATGAAATAAGATTCATAATTATTATTTTTTTCTTTAATTTTTTTTAATTTTTATACTTTTTAACTTTAAACTGTATTTTTTTAACTAAACATATATTTCTCAAAGTCAATTTATTTCTAATCAAAATATTTATGAAACGCTCACTCCAATTATCACCTCATATGGGCTATTATATTCGTCATCATGAATTTTATTGATGGACATATTTTATTAATGGTAATGAGATGTTTCTGAGTTACATTTTGGTTTTGGTGCTAATCAGCACTTTCAGATTTGTGAATTCTAATATCTCCATCTTGTGATGATCAAGAGTATGGCAAGAACATTTTCTTCTATGAAAATCATCTTATTTCAACTAAATTTGAATTTTTTAAAAATAGAAGAATTAAAAATAATAATAATAATGTGCACATGCATGAATTGAGATCTTGAAATATATATACTTACTTTTGGATAATAAAAAATTAAGAAGAAAAACATTTAGGACGTCCCCTAAAAACAGAATCTCCATACATTGAAAAGTGGGGAGGAAAGCCTCTCAAAAAAAAAAAAAAAAAAAAAAAAAAGTAGGGGTGGAAAATTGCTACACGCTTTCTTTGACTGGTGTCTTCCCCAGTCAAGCAAATATATTATTTTGAAAAAGAAAGGTTCCAAAACTTTTTAATTTTTCCACCGTATCGTGTTACCATGCCAAAACTTTTTTATTTTTTATTTTTATTTTTATTTTTTGGCGTTTGTGTCCTTTTTTTTTAACTCTATATTATTATCCAATTTTTAGGTCCATAACAAAACAATGAATAAACTTGACCCATTTTCTTAAAAATAAAACAAGAGGAACAAACTACATGTAACTTGAAAATTGAATTCACAAAAAAAAAAAAAAAAAAAAAAAAAATAGAACTTACTGAATTTTTACGAATGACCTTGAATGTTATACTCGAGCTCATGTTGGTTTCTAAAATTTAGTTTCAAAAAGAGTGTACCACCCCAAATGTTATGTTGTTATGCAAATGTGTCGTTAGTCAATAATATGTGGAAAATTAGATGAAAAAGTGTTTATTTCAAATTCATTTTTCCAATCAATCCAATTATCACCCCAAATGGGCATAACATTGGTCACGATGAAATTTGATTGTAATTAATGGACATATCTTATTTTCGTAGTAGGAGTCTGAGAAAATACACTATGAATAGGACACTACTTTTCTACCATCAAATATTTATCAAAAGCTAATAATAATGATATGTTTTGAGTTATTTTTTTGGTTTTAGTGCTGATCAACACCTTCAGATTGTGAATTCTAATATCTCCATCACGTGATGACCCGGAGTATTGCAAGAGTATTTTTATTTACAAGAATCATCTTATTTTAATTTGTTTTGAAAAAAAGAAAATTATTAACTTTTTAAATTTGAATTTTTAAAAATAAAAAAGAAGAAAAAAAAAGTGAATTTGAATTGAGCTCGTGAAATATATAACTTACTTTTGGTTAAAAAAAAATTAAAAAGAAAAAAATTTAGGACATCCTGTGAAAACAGAATCTACATTCATTGAAAATGGTGTGGATAGCCTTTCAATAAATAAATAAATAAATAATAAAAAGTGGGTTGGAAAATTGCTACACGCTTTCATTGACTGGTGTCTTCCCCAGTCAAGCAAATATATTATTTTGAAAAAGAAAGTTTCCAAAACTTTTTTTTTTTCCCTTCCAAAAAGAAAGGTTCCAGCCGTATCGTGTTTGATATGCCTTCGACCGTCATTGAAATTTTTTTTTTTTTTGCTTTATGGTTTTTTTTTTTGTTTTTTGATTTTTTTTTTTAATTTTAACTAGTGTCTTACGACAAGATCGGTTAGTTGCCTTTCATTTCTCCATTTTCAAAGTTTATGAACACTTTTATAAGAATAGACTTGCTTAGTTGATTAGAATAAAATTCAGCTCTTACCTGAAAAGTTCGTTATTGTATCCCATGACTTAAACTTTGGGTCGGAGACATTGGATTTTTTTTTTTTTGGGCGTACGTGCTCTTTTCTAACTTATCATTCATCCAACTTTTAGGTCCATGATAAAATAATGAATGAACTTGACCCATTTTTTAAAAATAAAACAAGAAAAACAAATTACATGTAACTTGAAAATTGAATTCATAAAAAAAAAAAAAAATCAAAATTCACTGAATTTTTATGAATGACCTTGAATGTTAACGTTATACTTAATCTCATGTTGGTTTCTAAATTTTAGTTTCAAATATCGTACTACCCCAAATGTTATATTGTTATGTAATTATACCGTTAGTTAATAATATGTTAAAAATAAGATGAAAAAGTGTTAATTTCAAAATCATTTTTGTTTTAAAGTCATTTTTTTTGTCATATAAGTAATAGGGGGTTTATGAATAAAGAAACATTTAGAAAAATAATTACAACTTGTAGGGGTGGATCATCATACGCGCCGTAGGTGGTGGTCAGTGGTGGAGCCCCGTTGGTCCCAGGAGGGCAGCTATTAATGGGCTCATTTACTTTTATACCTCAATCACAATGACCTTTTCCAATAAATCCATAATTTGTCCGCTTAAAATTTCGAAATTACAAAGATTACTTAGATAGTTTTTGTTAGTAATTTCAAATATATTCCAAGATTTAACTTCAAAATATATTCCATCAGAATTTTTTTCATGTTTAGCTTCTAGCTTTATGGCTCGACTAACATAAAGAGTATGTTACGACACAGCTACGACACAGCTGGCCGTTATTAGGACTCGTGACAAGATTTTTAATAGAGCGCGAAGGTTTGAATCCTTTTCAAGACATCTCTACCAACGTTAGGTCCATGAGAAAACAATGAACTTAACCCTTTTTTTTTCGTTTTTTTTTTAATAATAATAACGGTAATGTTACTAATAAAAAGGATTGGTAGCTAAAGATTTTAAGTAAACTGTTGGTTTTGATTTCCCAGAAATGTTTAGTACCGCAGTCAAGCCAGTATACCATAGAACTATTCTTAATTACTGAACAAATATTTGATGGTCATATATATAGTTATGTTCTCATGTTGTTGTATGATTTTCATATATATATATATATATAATATATATATATATATAGATGTGTGTGTGTGCGTGTTAAAAGTTTGTGAGAGTTTGAAATGCAGGAGCATTACGTAATGTTACAAAACGACCTGTCGTTTGTTTGTCCAAATTGTTAGTGTTTTGCTGTCGTTTGTTAATCTACTAGCATGTTTCGTTCAATGTTAAGTTTAGGACCGCTATTTTTAGTAAAATAAGACTTGAAAGCAAGGCAGATTTTATTGAAAACGCTCTCTCTCTCTCTCTCTCTTAAAATGGTCGTAATTGATTACATCGAAGTCACATTTTTTGTAGTCTTAATCATGATTATTCTTAATTGACATTCCTGTTAATTTACCGCTCTTGAATTAATGCGGTAAGCTTTTGGAAGGTGGGGACGGGTGTGGAATAAACTTGCTAGTATTCTCAGCAAAATATATATATATATATATATATGAATAAAAAAAAAGTACCACTTAGCTACGTACATTAAAGATTGGGGTGGAAAAACGCAAAACGCTTTCATTGACTGGTGGCTTCCTCAGTCAAGCAAGTACATCATTTTGTCGAAGAAAGATTCCAAAAATTTTTAACTTTTCCATACCAACCGGATCGTATTTGATATTCCTTCAACCATAGCTTTATGGTTTTTTAATTTTAACAAGTGTATTACAGTACGACCTGTTGGTACGTCTTTCATTTCTCCATTTTTCAATATGACTCCATTTTTTAAGTTTATATGCGCTTTTATAAGAATAGACTCACTTAGTTGATTATAATAAAATTTAATTTTTTTCTGCTTCCGATGACTTAGATTTTGGGTTGGAACATTGGATTTTTTTTTTTTTGGCTTATTGTCTCCTCGTCTAATTACTTATCTAGGTCCATTAAAAAAACATAATTAACTTCCCATATTAAAAAAAATTAAAGATAAAAAATAAAAAAAAACGAATAAACTACATGTAACCTAATGTCAAATCCATAAAATTAACATCAAAACTTACTGGGTTATTTTCACAAATAATCTCAGATTATATATCCACTCTCATATTTGTCCTTAAGTTTTAGTTTCAAATCATACCATCCCGAACTTTTATATTGGTATGCAAATGGCCCATTCTTCAATAATATGTTAAAAATTAGAAAAGAAAAAAAAAGTTTCAAATGAGGGTGATTTAAATATTACTCTTTGTTTGAGAATCATTTTTCCAGACAAATAAAAATAAGATTCTTTAAAAGAAAAAAACATTTTGAATATAATTACCACTTACACGGGAGTAGTACTTGGTGGTGGTTTGGTCCCAGGGGGTAGCTGCCTCCTATTTCAATGGACTCCTTTACTTTTATGCTCTTATCACAAATTTTTTTCTCAACTAAGCTCATAATTTTTCCCATTTGAAATTTTGAAATTAATAAATTTACTTAAATTATTTTTCAAAGTTCCAATCATATCCCAAGATTTGATTTCTAAATTATTTCAAACTTAAAATTCTAAATAAATAGAAAAGTCAATTACATAGGATAAGCACGTAGTTTGGACTTTTCAAAGTTAGTTAAATTAGATTACCAAGTTTACGTAAGAAGAAAAAAAAAATTTTAAGTCTAATAAGTTTTTAGTTCAAAGTCTGGTTATTTATCTTTAAGCTCAAGATCAGGTGACCATGAACTGGTATTTGGTAATGCCTACAGAATGCGGATAATTCACATGGTTTTTGGTGTTATCAGTATGAAAATAATAAAAATCATAAGTGGTACCCAGCACCACATCCCATACAAAGTCAGTCTCATATGCTTGGGGGACGACCCATGATAGTTTTGGAGACAGGCATCAGCATGCCCAATATGAGTACGCTTGAGCTTTCAACTACTTTATCTTTATACAATGATTTTCTCTTGATGTAAACGCTTATCATTGGTGATTAGGACTGTTACCCTGGGAATGATGTATTGTCATGACTCATGTACAATTTCGACATAACATGTTCCAATTTCTACTTTAATTCTAATACAACCTTTCATTTTGTGTTTTTTTTTTCCCCCCTAAAACCAGCTTTTTACAAAGGACGCATCCAAAAACTGGAAGCTAGTTGGATCAGATGCAGGGTACCATCTGACCACCAAGGAGCCGTTAGCAAATGAGGTTCTGTTGGATTATATTTCAACTGAAAAATGGCAAGATGTTGTCGATTTTGATGACCACCTTGATGACATTAGCAAGTGAGTTTTACATATGCTGCAATCTTCAATTTCTTGTTTTTCGTCCGATTCTTCATGTTTTCACTTCTTTGAATTGATGGTTGAAAGTTGAAAGTTGAAACTTCACAAAACTGATAATTTTTTTTTTTTTTGAAACCTTTTGGATGGCAGAGACTAGCTGAAACCCGAACTCTTCAAATAAATTGGTCTTCTTTTTGGCAATTGTGCTTGTTGGCATTCATGCTTAGTTGGTCATGTTGGATTTTAGACTACAAGGCTCGACTGATTAGAGAATCTGGATTCTGGATCACTTTCATGAGGAAATATTTTCCATGTTAAATCAACTTTTTAGTTATCTACAGTTGAACTTGTTTGTGAAAACTACAGGTGTCTTATTCATCAAGGCATTTGGAGCCAAGTTTATAGTTGTTGAGTTGAAAGCAAGCACATTCATTTTCGGTTTTATTAGTGTCAGTATTATTGTTATTAGTTTTCTAGATTAAATCTTAATTGAAGCGGGTAAGTAATTGGAGTATGGTTGTCAAAAGAAGGTTTATGCTCGTGACGTCAATAAGCCGCTTCAAAGGTTTTTGATTATTTTTCTTATTTTTTTTTCCTAATATAATAGGATTCAAAGATGCAGATAATTTTTATTTGTAAAATACAAATGAGAACAAAAATTACTATGACCAAAACCTCAATGGGTCTCACATTTAAGATTCCAAAAGGTAGAACATGATCTGTTTATTCATGCACTCTGGCTACATATTAGGGGAACAAGAGATTATCATATAATAGATAAGATACTGGTGACAGACCTGATACATAGTCCTTTTCATGCACCTTTCTGTAGAGTGGAAAACCAGACAAACACAAGAAGATTAGCAAACAATTATACAACAGATTATTTTTGTCCCAGAACATGACAAGAAAAAAGTAGGATTTCAGTTACAAAGATATTACCTTTATTTTAGAGACTTTTTCGGAAGGCACCATTTTCCTCTGCTTCTTAGTTTCTTTTTCTGCTCCTGCCTCTTAAGGGAGTGATTGAGATATGTCGCCGTTCTCTTCCAAGCCTTTTCATAAACCAATGATCACTACTTCTACTGAAAAGCACCATGTATCCCACAGATATCCCGATCACCAATCCACTTGCATATCCCATCATCACCACCTTCCTATCAAACATACCTTCGTCATGCTCGCCGTCATCACCTTGATTGGGTTGCGCCTCTCTGTTGCCGCATAATTTAGATAAAGGAAATCCACACAATCCTGGGTTTCCATTGTATGAGTCATTGTTGAATGTGTTGAATTGCCGTCCACAAGGTATTGGCCCCACCAATTTGTTCTGAGAAAGGTTCAAGGATGCGAGCCATGGTATGTCGGCCAACTGATCAGGAATCCTCCCAACAAGCTCATTAGAAGAGAGATCTAACCATTCGAGATTAGTCAAATTTCCCAATGATGATGGTATAGTACCATGCAACTTATTGTGAGAAAAGTTGAGACCCTTGAGTGACTTAAGCCTTCCAATCGATTGCGGAATCTCGCCCATGAAATTATTGCTTGAGAAATCAATGGTTTTCAGAATAGTTTGGATTTGCACCAACTCATCCAAACCTTTCATAGACACCACTATTGTATATGAGTAATGATGCATGAAACTGTATCCCATATACTTAATTTTGACATTGTCTGCATCCATCATAGCTGTGAAATTCTCAATATATCTGATTGGAAGAGTACCCCTGAACTCATTGTGGGAAATATCCAGGATTCTTAACTGACGAAAGGGAGATCTAGTTTTAGGATTCCCAATGGAACCATTAAACTTGTTAGCTTTCAGGACTAGAACCTGTAGCTTCGGAAGAGATTCTAGCCAGTCAGGGAACGTGTCTCTTAGCTGATTGTTTCCAACATCAAGAACTTTAAGATATCTGCAATGCTTCAAAGATCTTGGCAGCGGTCCTTCCAGCTCATTCCCATTCAAATTAATAAACTCCAAACTGTTGCCCTCTGCGAATATTTCGGGGATGGGGCCGTGTAGTTTATTCATTCGCAAATCAACAACTGTGAGACTTGTATTGAAATCTCCAAGGCATTGAGGAATAATTCCACTCAAGTTGTTATGAGATAAATCGACCACCCAAAGGTATGTCATGTTGCAAATAGCAGTTAGGACGTCTCCCGATAACTGATTTTTCGAGGCATCAAAGTAACGTAAACCAGGTGCTGATGATGGAATTGATAGAGGTCCTGAAAAAAAGTTGGAACTAAGGTCTAGAATTAGCAAGTTGGAAGTGGCTCTATTTGGGTTAAATATTTGTGAGAAATATCTAAATGAAAAATCAAATCCTTGCCGACTTCCCAGAACAAATTAGGAACACTGCACTGTATTTAGTTAAATGAAAAGTTTAGACTGAATAAACGTTTTGAATGTATGAGGAAGTGTGGGAACTCACTTGTGTTGCATGATGATAAACCCAAAATCAAGAGGCTATCAAATGTATAATTTATGGAGTTGTTAAAAATTAAATGACAGATTCTTGAAAAAAGATAGACGGTCTCTGATAAAAGTGCAGCTTATTTCTTCAACTTTCTAAATATTATATAAAATATTTGCAATATTATATGTAGAAAAGTCTAAGCAAACAAATCTAGAGTAACTAATAATAATCACATGTAATGCCTTTCAAACCAAAAACCCGTGCCCCCTGTGTCTATTTACTATCAATATGCTTACCCAAACACAACCTACACCTATTCACATACAAAAATAACCATCAATCTCTAGCTTTTTAAACTTTGAAAGCTTTTCAAACTCCACTGTACCTGTAAAATTATTTGATGAAAGATCCAACATCAAGAGTGCGGCCTGAAGGAATATTGATCTTGGAATGATGCCACACAGTTTATTTTCACTCAATGAGAGGATCCGTAGCGAGGTGCTCTTGAACTCTCTGATCTCACCAGTAAATTGGTTGTTGTCGAGTTGTAAATACTCCAAATTTGGCAGTTCACATATCCATGAAGGTATTGTACTGTTTAGTAAGTTATCAAAGAGTGACAGAATGGTTAAATTTGAAAAAGAGAAATTGCTGCAGACTTCAGGAAGTTGGCCTGAGAAATTGTTGTCTGAAAGATATAAGGCCCTGAGTCGCTGAAGGTTTAAAAAGGAGCAAGGAATCTGGCCATTAAGATGGTTATCACTTAAGCTAAGTTCCTCAAGTTTCGGGCATCTGGAACATGTTCCTCGGCAACTCCCCGTGCAAGTTAGAAGATTGGAGAAAAAGAGATGTTAAAGAAGAAGATAAGTTTGTTAAAGAGAGAGGTGACACAGAAGACATGTCAATGAAAAAGTTGAGTTGTCTAAGGTTGGTTAAGTTTTTAGTGAGGGCTTTGAAGGTATCGTCCTCTATTGTGAGTTGGTTAGGATAATATCCACCGAGTGTCAGGCTGACCAATTTGGAGAGATGAGAGATTTCCAAAGGCACATGGCCACTGAAGTTTAGGAAAGACAGGTCAAGATCGGTCAAGTTCTTGAACTGGCCGAACTCGGGTAAAACAGGAGAGCCTTCGAAGTCAATCCAAGAAAGAACTAGGCTTTGGAGATGGCGGAGGAAGAAGAGGCTGCTGTTGGAACTAATAGTGCCCTTAAGAGAAGTGGAGCAACTGAGGTCAAGGCCAATCACATGCCCCGTAACTTCGTCACAGGTGATTCCATCCCATGTGCAACAATTTGTGCTCTCATTCCATGGTGTTGGATAAACACAGGCATCAAACGAGGAGGTAGGTGAGAAAGAGCCCTTGAATTGGAGAAGAGCGGAGCTCTCATCGGGATGGCATTGAGGCTCAACAGAAGCAGATGAACACCAAACTCGAGAATTGAAGATGAAGAAGAGAAGTACACAGAGAAAAGATAACGAGGATAAGCACCCCATCCCTTATTTTTTCTTGAGTAATATTTTAGTAAGATGATTAGAGCCTTTACTAGTGCTATACTTATATACAAGTATATCAAATCAGAGCTATCTAATAGAATATCAATGAAATCTTTCTAGTGGTGATTAGAATATTTTAGTAATATTTTAGTAAGATGATTAGAATATCAATCAAATCAGGCACAAAGTCATCTCAAGAATTCCAATGAAAAAGATTTCCAAATCAAAACACAAAATTTCCAAAGGCTCTCTGCCCCACGAGATGTTTACGTATCTAATAGAATATTAATTTCTAGTGGACCAAAGAATAAAGATGCTTTATGAAGTGCATAAATATGCTCTCTTTACTGGACCAATAAATACTCAAGTTTTGCCTCAAATTGGAAGCACAGTGGATGATTTCTTATAGTCCGTTTGTGGCAACAACTCCAATCGTAGGACGTCCCCTATATACAGAATATATATACATTGAAAAGTGGGGTGGAAAGCCTTTAAAAAAAAAGAAGAAGAAGAAAGTTGGGGTGGAAAATTGCTATACGCTTTTATTAACTGGTGTCTTCCCCAGTCAAGCAAATATATTATTTTGACAAAGAGAGGTTCCAAATCTTTTTTATTTTTCCATACGAACCGTACCGTGTTTGATACACCTTCGACCATAATTGATTTTGTTTTTTTTTTTTTTGTTTTTTTTTTATAGCTTTATGGGATTTTTCTTTTTTTTTTTTTTTTTTAATTTTAATGAGTGTCTTACGGTAAACTCGGTTGGTCACCCTTCATTTCTCCATTTTTTAAGTTTACGAACGCTTTGTAAGAATATACTCGTTTAGTTGATTAGAATAAAATTTGGTTCCTATCTAAAAAATTCCTTATGACTTAAATTTTGGATTAGAGACATTGGACCGTGTGTATATTTTTTTTGGTGTAAGTGTCATCTTCTATTTTGTCATTTATCTAACTTTTAAGTCCATGACAAAACAATAAATGAACTTGACCGAGTTTTCAAAAAATAAAACAAGAAAACAAACTACATTTAACTTGAAAATTGAATTCATAAAAAAAACAAAAACAAAATTTACTGAATTATTACGAATGACCTTAAATGTTATAGGTTTCTAAATTTTAGTTTCAAATATCGTACACCCCAAATGTTATATTATTACGTAAATGTGCCATTAGTTAATAATATGTTGAAAATTAGATGAAAAAGTGTTAATTTCAAAATATTTTTTTGTCATATAAGTAAAAAGGGGTTTATGAATAAAGAAACATTTAGAAAAATAATTACAACTTGTAGGGGTGGACATCATACTTGAATTGGAGAAGAGCGGAGCTCTCATCGGGATGGCGTTGAGGCTCAACAGAAGCAGATGAACCGCAAACTGAAGAACTGAAGATCAAGAATAGAAGTACACAGAGAAGAGATAATATCTCTTGTTTTTCTCTTATTTGTCTGTCAAATCAGCGCAAGTCTTCACAAGGACACAAAAGTCATCTCTAGAATTCCTACGGCATTTTCCATTTTAAAAATATTTCCAATAATGTTCACCATCAAAGACACACAATTTCCACGGCTCTCTGCCTCTCGAGATATTTACGTGTCATCCATTCCTTCAACAAGACAAATCCTACACGTATTTTTTTCAAAAAAAGAAAAAAAAAAAAACTATAACTTTTAAAAAATACATTTTATCACATTAGTCTTACACTTATTCAAAATCTTTGTTAAGCAAACGTTACATCTCAACTTCTGGACCTTTACGAAGTACATGAAGATGCTTTTATCATTGCTGATTCAAAACTAATTTTACCTATAATCCCTACTTGACTCGGTGAAGAATATAGCAGACATGTTTAATATATACAATACAATGATTAACAAGTAGAAAAATATGTTAGCATAGCGAGAATTACCAATGCTTAACGGGAAAGTACTTGAATAATATAATTTAAAAATCATTGCACCAATATGACACTAAATAATAACATTAGATCAATATAACATAAAGTTAAACTAAAATAAATTAAAGTTTATATATATTAGTTAAGATGGAGAAATTTGTATTATATTAGTTAATAGATAAAAAAAAGGTGATTAATTACGTAATTTCTCATGCTTTTTTCCTTTTTAATCTGTTTTTGTTTGTTTTCAACCAAAAAAAAAAAAACGTTTTTTTTGTTTTTAGGGGTCATTCAAGTTTGCGGGGCACTTTACCCATTCGTTCCTTCAACGAGGCTGATCTATAAATCCCACATTAGCTTGTATACCAGAATATTCAGAAGAACCATAACTTTGAAGAAAATTCATTTATATCGTTACGTTATGCATACGCTACACCTCAACTTGGACCTTTCTGAAGTACAAAAAGATGCTTGTGTTACGGATTGAGCTAATTTTACCTATTATTCCTATTTGACTCAGTGAAGAATTTTGCAGTGCGGGTCATGTTTAACATATAGTTCAAAAATAGGATAGTACAAAAATATTTTTAATATTAGAAGTGTTAAAAAAAAAATTATATTCTTTTGTGATCCATGCGTAATGTTATTTCTAATCATATTTTTACTTTTTGTCATCATTATCAAAATTTAAAACTCATAAAAATAAAGTTTAAGTATTTAAATAATAGATAAATTACTTATTTAGTTGATAAACTTTTAACATTATATAATTTTGGTCTCTGAACTTTTGGTTTTATAGGTGGAATGTCTTTAAACTTTTAAAATGTTACCACAACATTTCCGTTAATTTTAAACAGAAAATGTTAGTTATTTGGTCAAAAGTGGTGCTAATGACTATGGATTATGTTAAAAATTAACGGAAAAGAATATTACGACAACGTTTTTAATAGTTTACGATCATTCCAAATATTAAAAAAAAAAAAGAACAAGAAATGTTCCTAAACTATTAAAATGTTATTATAAAAGTCATTTATGTTAATTTTTAAACCAAATTCTTTAGCAATTTGGTCAAAAAGTGTTACAAACTATCGGATTACGTTAAAAAATTGATATAAAAGACTATTATAGTAACATTTTAATAATTTAGAGACATTCCAACTATGAAAAAAATTCAGAAATCAAAATTATATAAAGTTAAAATATAAAGATCAACTTAATAATTTATCATTAAATAATTAAGAAATTAAAGCTATCTTAATGACTAGATGAAAATACCATCTTAACGACCAGATGAAAAAGCCAAGACACCAATTACAGTGAGGAGTATACTCGATTAGAAATTATTTTTTTTCCTAATTTTTTTTTCTTTTTTTTTGGGTTGAAAAGTCAAAATTTGTCATTGGTATATCATTTTCTCTCCATTAAAGAATCAGGAAGACTGACAAACTGTTGACTCGGAAATCCAGAAAAGTATGCCAACATTATAGTGAGGAGTAATAACTACTAAATGTGAATGATGTTACATCCTTAATTAACGTGCTTTCTGATAGTTTTCTTATGGAATCCAACCAATGAATACTCAAGGTTTGCCCCGAGCTGGACGCGCTAGAATTAAATTAGCGGTGTTGAATGAAAAATTTCTTACTTTCGTTATCATGAAATTTAATTGTGATTGATGGACACAACTAATTTTCATGGTAGGATCAGAAAAAATATACCATCCATATAGCTATGTTTTTTAACCGTAGTATATATCAGAAGCTAATAGTAACAAGATGTTAATAACTTCCATTTTCTTTGGTAGCAAGGACCTTTGGTTTGTGAATTTCGAAATCTCCATCATGTGATGAACCAGAGTATGGCAAGAGTATTTTCTTCTCGAACTTACCTTAAAAACAAGTTTTGATAGCCTTATTTTTATTCATGCATATAATTCATTTTATATATACGGACAATTAAATCTCAACTTATTTTATTGGCTGCACTAATATTCATTTCATCCTTTTATACATCTTTCCTAGCTCTATATAAATGTATAGTTTGTTTATGTAAATAATATAGAATAGAGTCAGAGGAAATATGTTAGGGGGACTTGTATGACAGTCATGGACTCATGGAGATTGCCCCAAATTAATAATAATGACGATGATGGTGATAATTTAATAAAAATAATAGAACTATTATTATTATTATTAAAAATTGTTCTGGAAAGGGAAATTACGTTCTACATCAAAGAGATACGAACAATATAATTCAGACATGAAAAGCCTAAAAGCACAAGAAGACCGTTTTGACGGTAAATAATTCAAATAAAATATTTATAGAGATTTAAAAGGGAAGTGAGTACCGAGTTCAAAAACCGGAAACCTAAATAGATTTCCCAACGCTACAAGTACGGGTCCATCATATCTGCGCAAGTCTCAAGAATTCCTATATCATTTTCCAATGAAGGAATTTCCAATAATGTTTGC
>CM046374.1:31784311-31803193 GCA_025413025.1 Ficus hispida
AAAACTTTTTCTATCATTTTCTTATTTTAAAAATAAAACTATCACATTTTAAAACTTACTTTATACAATATCATTTAAAAAAAAGAAATTTTTTTTAAAATTTTCTCATAGATTTCAAATATTATTTTTTTCCGTAAACAACTTTTATTTTCTAAATAAAAATTTTTACAAATCTAAATATTATCTTTACTTAAAATGAAAAACTTTTGCATCTAAAAACAAAAAAGTTTTCTTTTAAAAAATAAACACGTGATCCAAATAGAATATTGTACATAAGCTTGTTTTCAGCATACTTTACACAACATACAAAGCCTGTTTATAGCTGTGTAAGTCATATAAACAAGTGTAACTGACTTCATGTGTGGTTACAATTTTTTGCTCTAGAACTTTCTCACTTAACCGCCATTACATATGATTATTATTAGTTATTCTATATTTGATTGCTTCTGGACTTATCTACATATAGTATTGCAAATATTTTGTATAATATTTAGAAAGTTGGAGAAATAAGCCGTACTTTTATTAGAGACGATTTATCTTTATTTAAACAATCTATTATTTAATTTTAACAACTCCATAAATTGTACACTTGATAGCCTCTTGATTTTGGGTTTATCATCATGCAACATAAATAAGTTTCCCACACTTCCTCATATATTCAAAACGTTTATTTAGTCCAAACCTTTCATTTAACCAAATACCGTGTAGTGTTCCTAATTTGTTATGGGAAGCCAGCAAGGATTTGATTTTTCATTTAGATCTTTCCCACAACTATTTAACCCAAATAGAGCCACTTCCAAATTGCTAATTCTAGACCTTAATTCCAACTTTTTTTCAGGACCTCTACCAATTCCATCAGCACTTTTTCGCTACTTTGGTGCCTCGAAAAATCAGTTCTCAGGAGAATCCCAACTTCTATTTGCAACATTCATCCCTTTGATGGTCGATTTATCTCATAACAACTTGAGTGGAATTATTCCTCAATGCCTTGGAGATTTCAGTACAAGTCTCGAAGTTGTTGATTTGCGAATGAACAAACTACACGGCCCCATCCCGAACATTCGCAGAGGGCAACAGTTTGAAGTTTATTAATTTGAATGGGAATGAGCTGGAAGGACCGCTATCAAGATCTTTGGTGCATTGCAGAAATCTTGAAGTTCTAGATGTTGGAAACAACCGGCTAAGAGACACGTTCCCTGACTGGCTAGAATCTCTTCCGAAGCTACAGGTTCTAGTCCTGAGAGCTAACAAGTTTAATGGTTCCATTGGGAATCCTAAAACTAGATCTCCCTTTCGTCAGTTAAGAATCCTGGATATTTCCCACAATGAGTTCAGGGTACTCTTCCAATCAGATATATTGAGAATTTCACAGCTATATGGATGCAGAGAAAGTCAAAATGAAGTATATGGGAGACACTACTTACTTTTATTCAATAGTGGTGTCTATGAAAGGTTTGGATCTATTGGTGAAAATCCAAACTATTCTGACAACCATTGATTTCTCAAGCAATAATTTCACGGGCGAGATTCCGCAATCGATTGGAAGGCTTGAGTCACTCAAGGGTCTCAACTTTTCTCACAATAAGTTGCATGGTACTATACCATCATCATTGGGAAATTTGACAAATCTCGAATGGTTAGATCTCTCTTCTAATGAGCTTGTTGGGAGGATTCCTAATCAATTGGCTGACATACCATGGCTCGCATTCTTGAACCTTTCTCAGAACAAATTGGTGGGGCCAATACCTAGTGGACGGCAATTCAACACATTCAACAACGACTCATACAGTGAAAACCCAGGATTGTGCGGATTTCCTTTGTCTAAATTATGCGGCAACAGAGAGGCGCAACCCGATCAAGATGATGGAGAGCACGACGAAGGCACATTTTGATATGAAGGTGGTGATGATGGGATATGCAAGTGGATTGGTGATCGGGATATCTGTGGGATACATGGTGCTTTTCAGTAGAAGTGTGATCATTGGTTTATGAAAAGGCTTGGAAGAGAACGGCCACATATCTCAATCACTCCCTTAAGAGGCAGGAGCAGAAGAAGAAACTAAGAAGCAGAGGAAAATGTGCCTTTGAAAAAGTCTCTAAAATAAAGGTAATATTTCTGTAACTGAAACTCTACTTTTTTTCTTGTTATGTTTAGAGACAAAAAATAATCAGTTGTATAACTGTTTGCTAATCTTGTTGTGTTTGTCGGGTTTTCTACTCTACAGGAAGGTGCATGAAAAGAACTATGCATTAGGTCTGCACACCAGTCAATATTTTATCTATTATATGATAAACTCTTGTTCTCCTAATATGTATCCAGAGTGCATAAATAAATAAATTATGTTCTATCTTTTGGAATCTTAAATGTGAGACCCATTGAGGTTTTGGTCAAAGTAATTTTTGTTGTTATTTGTATTTTAAAAGTTCTCTGCATCATTCAAATGTTGGGGAAAAAAAATAAGAAAAATAATCGAAAACCTTTTGAAATGGCTTATCGACATTGCGAGTATAAATCTTCTTTTGACGACCATACTCCAATTACTTACCCACTTCAATTAAGATTTAATCTAGAAAACTAATAACAATAACACTGATACTAATAAAACCAAAATGAATGAACTTGCTTTCAATTCAACAACTATAAACTTGGCCCCAAATGCGATGAATAAGACACCGTAGTTTTCACAAACAAGCTGTAGATAACTGAAAAGTTGATTTAACATGGAAAATATTTCCTTGTGAAAGTGATCCTGACTCTCTAATTAGTCGAGCCTTGTCATCTAAAATCCAACATGAACAACTAAGCATGAATGTCAACAAGCACAATTGCCAAAAGAAGACCAATTTATTTGAAGAGTTCGGGGTTCAGCCAGTCCCTGCCATCCAAAAGGTTAAAAAAAAATTATCAGTTTTGTGAAGTTTCAACTTCCAACTTTCAACTATCAATTCAAAAAAGTGAAAACATGAAGAATCGACGAAAAACAAGAATTGAGATTGCAGCATATGTGAAACTCACTTGCTAATGTCCATCAAGGTGGTCATCACAAATCGACAACATCTTGCCATTTTTCAGTTGAAATATAATCCAACAGAACTCATTTGCTAATGGCTCCTTGGTGGTCAGATGGTACCCTGCATCTGATCCAACTAGCTTCCAGTTTTGGATGCGTCCTTTGTATAAAGCTGGTTTTAGGGAGGGAAAAAAAAACACGAAATGAAAGGTTGTATTAGAATTTAAGTAGAAATGGAACCTGTTATGTCGAAACTGTACGTGAGTCATGACAAACATCATTCCCAGGGTAAAGTTTTAATCACCAATAATAAGCATTTACATAGAGAGAAATCATAGTATAAAGATAAAGTAGTTGAAAACTCAAGCGTATCATATTGGGCATGCTGATGCCCGTCTCCAAAACTCACATGGGCGTCCCCAAGCATATGAGACTGACTTTGTATGGGATGTGTGCTGGGCACCACTTATGATTTTTATTATTTTCGTACAATAACACCAAAACCATGCGAATTATCCGCATTCCGTAGTCATTACCAAATACCAGTTCATGTTCACTGATCTTGAGCTTAAAGATAAATAACTTATAAAGCATACCAAATCTCACACATGTCATTTCAGAGAAAAGAAAAACATTTTTCACCTTGAAAGCTATACTAGAAACCACATCAAAGTTAAATTACTACTGCAAAGCTAACAATACCCTTAAGCTGATTACAAAGATAAGCAACTTCAAAATTCTGTACAGAATCTCTCATCAAGATAATAACGAAAATGATCTCTAACCTGCATAACAGGGCTCCGATCCTTAGACTTTTCCAAAGCTGCAAGCTTTTTGTTATCTAACTACAAAATCATCAAGAGAAAAAATAAGTTATAATATAATTATCTCAATTCTCACAAAAAACTACACAAAATCGCATCACAAGAATTCAAATTCAAGCACGTACCAAAAGAATAGCCGCTTGAGGAAAGTAACGAGATATGTGATCGCCAATATTCTTGGCCACACCACCAAGCTCATTGGCATCAAATCTCTAATTAGTTTAGCCTCGTCATCTAAATCCAACATGAACAACAAAGCATGAATGCCCATAAGCAAAATTGCTAAAAAGAAACCAATTTATTTGAAGAATTCAGAGTTGAACCAGTTTCTGCCATACAAAAGGTTAATGTATAACTTTCAACTACTATGAAAGAATTCAAACATAAAGAATCGGACGAAAAGCAGGAACTAGAAGATTGCGGCATATGTAAACTCACTTGCTAATGTTATCAAGTGGTCATCAACATCTACAAATCTGCTATTTTCATTGAAATATGACTCGGCAGAACCACATATGCTAATGGCTCCTTGGTGTCAGATGGTACCCTGCATTGGAATCGGATCTACCTATTTTCCCATTTTTGGACGCGATCTTTGTGTATTAGAATTGAGCGACGAAATGTACACGATAATGCATCATTCCCGTGCTAACAGTCTTAATCTCAGATAAACATCTTAAATCACAAGTTTTCCAAGGTTATAAAACTAAATGAATATGTTATCTTTTGTTGGCTTCTGACAAGTTTTTTTTTCTTTTCTCCTTTTTGCTCTGAAAGGATGAAGCGGTAACCATACGGGGACTGCCTCCCGAGTACGAAAACAGAGGATGACGCATATGCTAAAGCCTAGCTCTCACTCAAGACTAAAAGCCCGTATTCCAATTTTTAAGAGTTAAACACCCTAGTTCATTACTACCGAGAGAAATAATCACAAAAGCTAACAAACAAATAGGAGCAACAAAATTTTTAGTGCTCCACCCTTAGTGTGTGAAGCAAGAAATTACAAGATAAAATCACACCTCTTCGAGATTGATATGCACAACATCTCTCGATTAGGACAATAATTATTAGGCTCCACTAGTAGCAAATTAAGTTTGCGTAATTTTTATCAAATTAATTTGATTTTAAACATCATACTACCTCAAACTTTATGTTGTTATGCAAATGAGACATCCATCATTAATTCATCAAAAATTAAAAGAAAAAATTTATAAAACCTTTGATTTCTCGTCAACCTAGTTAGTTCATCACAAGGAGCGATAATTTTTTTTTTTTTTTAAGGAGGCGTGAATTAAACCAAATTTTGAATTAAAAGATTAATCGACTTTATACCTTTCTTTTCTTTTTACGTAAACTTTGTAATCTAATTTAACAAAAAAAGTCCAAAATACGAGCATATAGTAGTGTAATTTAATTTTTTATTATTTGGGGTTTGAAGTTTGAAATAATTTAGAAGTTAGATCTTGGGATATAATTGAAACCTTTAAAAAATATCTAAGTGGATTGTATAATTTCAAATTTTCAGATGAGAAAAATTATGGGCTTATTTGGAAAAAAAAAAATTGTGATTGGGTATAATTGGGGCAGGGGACAGCTATGGGACAACATGGCTCCGCCATTGACCATCACCAAGA
Source organism: Ficus hispida (assembly GCA_025413025.1). Lineage (NCBI taxonomy): Eukaryota > Viridiplantae > Streptophyta > Magnoliopsida > Rosales > Moraceae > Ficus > Ficus hispida. The sequence continues at coordinate 31,789,781 of CM046374.1, forward strand.
GCTGTTGTTGGTATGGCAAGAGTTCCGCCCTACATGTGGTAATTATTTTCAAAATGTTTTGGTTTTTTGTTTTTTGTTTTTTGTTTTTTTTTTTCTAAGAATCCTTTTTTATTGGTCTGCAAAATGACTCTAAAACAAGAATAATCTCTAAATCACCCTCATATGAAGATTTTTTTTGTCTTATTTTTAATATATTGATGACAAATGGACCATTTGATACCAACATAAAAGTTCGGGATATTTAAAACTATAATTTAAGGAAAAATGAAATATTGGGTATGTAATTTGAGTATAGTTTGTGAAAATAACCCAGTAAGTTTTGATGTTATTTTTATGGATTTGATTTTAGGTTACATGTAGTTTGTTTGTTTTCTGCATTGTTATTTTTAATTTGTTTTTAAAAATGGGTCAAGTTATTTATTTATTTTTCTTTATGGACCTAGATAAGTTAAAAGAGAAGACAACACGCAGATAGATCTAATGCTCTAACCCAAAAATTTAAGTCATGGGAAACAATAAAGAACTTTTTAGAGGTAAAAATGAATTATATCTAATCAACCAAGCGAGTCTACACTTACAAAAAAAATCCATATACTTAGCAAATGGGGACATATACTTGAAAAGTGGAGAAACGAAGGTGACCAATAGGTCTTACGGTAATACACTCGTTAAAATTAAAAAAAACCATAAAGCTAAAAAAAAATTTCAATATCAAATACGATATGATCGGTATGGAAAAATTAAAAAGTTTGGAATCTTTCTTTGAAAAAATGACATATTTCCTCGACTGGCGGAGACACCAGTCAATGTAAGCGTGTTGCATTTTTCCACCCCACTCTTCAAGGTTATGTTTGTAGGGGATGTTTGGAACACCTATAGGAAAATTTTTCTATTTTTTTCCCAAAATGTCAGTTTGTTTTACCATCTTATTTTAAATCTACACTCCTATTCCCCTCTTCCATTTTCCAACAACTCAAATTTTAAAAATCAATAAACTCTCTTATTTTAAGTCGAAATAAAATGATTCTTATAGAAAGAAATCCTCTCACCATACTCTTGTTGGTCACATGATGGAGATACCACAGTCTGAAAATACTTGCTGTAAAGCACCAACAAGAAAATGTAACTCAATAACATTCACATTAGTATCAGCTTCTAATACATATTAATTTGATGGTTGAAAATCAGAGTCCTATATGTAATGTACTTTCACACAGTCCTATTATGGAAATTAGCTTTGTCCATCAACTACAATTGAATTTCATGATGGCGAAAATAATAGTCCACTTAGCGTGATAATTAGAGTATGAGTTTTGAAAATGTTTTGATTCGAGATAAGTTGAGTTTTGAAAATATGTGTTTAGTTAAAAATAAATCATTTGCAGTTAAAAAGTATATAAAAGAATTTAAATGTGTTTAGAAAAAAATATATATTTTGGATTTTATTTTATTATATCTCATCATTCTATATAATTTAAGGGAAAAAAGAAAAAAGAAAAAGCTCATTTTGACTTGAATAAGAAAGTTATGGACTACTAAATTTTGAGTGTTTTAAAAATTAAAAAGAGAGATTTGGATATGCAACCAGTGAAAGTGATTATTATTAAAGAAAAAAAAAAACAATTGGAAAACCACAATTGGAGTTCTGACTAAAAGAAATCATCCACTGTGATTGATGGACACAGCTTATTTAAAATGTTGTGCGTCCGCTAAAGAAAGCATCTTTTATGCACTTGATAAAGGAAAGGAAGTTGTAGAAATTAATATTCTATTAGATACGTAATTATCTCGTGGGCAGAGAGCCTTTGGAAATTTTGTCTTTGATTGGAAAATCTTTCATTGGAATTCTTGAGATGACTTTGTGCCCTTGTGAAAGACTTGCTCTCGTTTGATAGACATCTATACAAGTATATCACTTGTGAAGGCTCTAATCATCTTAAGAAAACAAGACAAGATGAAGTGCTTGTCGGTATCTCTTCTCGAATTTGCTGTTCATCTGCTAATGTTATATATATTACAATTTTGTGTAATTAAGATGCAATGACACTATAGTATATACAATAAACGGGGAAAGGTTATGAACGCAACTCAAACAACACACTATCACAGAACTAGTTACGACATTAAGCCGAAAACGACAACAAATTGAATAAGACAAACAAAAACGACAACAAGTATTCAACAACAATGACCTCTAAAAAGCACACATGACCTTGCAAAAAAATGACACTCGTTAATCGAGGTACTAAAAAAAAAAAAGCACACAATCGACATAAATAGGGAACAAAGTCTAAAACGACATCAAGATTTGTGAACTTAATCAGAAAGGGAAAAAGACAACAAAACATAAAAAAATGACATCAAGTATCCTCAAAACGGCATAAATATAAACACGACATTTACTAGGAAATTACAAAGATATTAAATTACGTAAATTGTCAACATATTTAAGAAGGAGATAGACATATAAACGACTTCAATAAGAAACGACAACAGTGTGTAAAAACCTATTAACACGAAAAGAGATGAATCAAAGCAAAAACGACAAAGCTATAAAAAAACAATTACAAACTCTGTAATGACACATATACAGTAGAGATTCAAACAAGTAGTGAGTAATTTATTTTGGATTGGATAATAGAGTTTATACAGGACACTATATATTTCGTGATTTTCTTTATCAATTTTTTCTTCTTCCGTAAATGATGAGAGCCACAACTAGTACTACAAAGTACATATTTACTAGCAACTTTATTCGTTATTTTATTTTATTTTATTTTGTTATTGTTGTTATTATTATTATTTTTTTTTGCTGAGAATACTAGCAACTTTATTCCACACCCGTGCCCACCTTCCAAAAGTTTAGTGCACTAATTCAAGAGCAGTAAATTAAAAATAATAATGTCAATTAAGAATAATCATGATCCGCAATACAAAAAATGTGATTACGATGTAATTAATTACGACCATTTTTAGAGAGAGATATAGAGAGAGAGAATTTTCAAAAGAATCTGCCTTCACAGATGCTTTCAAGTCTTATTTTACTAATAATAGCTGCTGGTCCTAAACGCAACATTGAACGAAACATGCTAATAGATTAGTAAACAACTGCAACAAACTAACAATTTGGAAAAAGAAACGACATGTCGTTTGGTAGCTGCGGGGACAAAGTCTGAATACAATGTGAAGTTTTAGAACATTAATGAAGCGGACGTCGTTTACAAAGGGTTGAAGGGAAAAGAAAGGAGAAAGACAGAGAAAGGGAAACTAAAGTAGAAGGCCACGTGAGCATTAATAATCAAAGTGCCATGTCATCAGAATTATAGTCTTAGTTGTAATAATGATGGTAACACCTGAAACTTTCCAAGAAAAACTATAAATAGTGTGTCAAGGTATGAGATATGTATGCTTTTGGAAATACTTGAAAAATAGAGAAACTTAGACTTTTGTTGAGAGAATTAAAATCTTGTAACTCTAGATATCAGGGATTCTAATAAAGCTTTGTATTCATTGTTTGTTATTTGATCAAATTTCAGCACAAACAGTAATGGTACTGTGGAGCTACAGAAATAAAAACTCGTTTAACATTAAGAAATGCTAATGCATCTCAAACTCTCACAAACTTTAATACGATCACACATACATCTATAGATTTATATATATGAAAATTTATACAGCAGCATGAGACCATAACTATATCAAGAGCATCGATCTACGCCCACGACTCAGTTAGCAGCAGGAACATCAAGCCAAATATCCGTCTAGTTAGGAATAGTTCTATGATGACTGGCTTGACCGCAGAACTAAAACGTTTATGCGAAATCGAAACCAACAATTTACTTAAAATCTTTGATTTTTAAAAAAAATATAAAACTGAGATAGAAAATTTAAGTTTGAGTTGATTTACCAAACATAATCTAAAAAAATGGGGGGATCACGGGCTCTTTGTGAATGGGCTTAGTGGGCTTCTGGCTTGTATTAAAATTTAGGGTTGGACTTAATTAGTTTAGGCCCAGTGTTGCTAGGTTTCATCTTCCTGGACAAGAAAAAGGACCATGGCCACAGCGAAGAAGTCTGCAGACAAACACCGGAGAAGAAGAAGAAAACGAGGAGGAGAGGAAAAGAGGTGGGATGACTCATGGTCGGTCGGTTTCGGTTAACGACCGAACCCAAAACTTCAGAACCGTAACCCCCCGTTCCGGTGATGATCGGTTCGGTTAACTGCCCGAGCAATCTTGGTGCTGACATGTCACCGACTCTCCGGGGGCTGTCACCGGCGGTCTCGTTCAGCCCTGGGTAAAATTAGCTCAATCAGTAATGAAAGCATCTTTTTGTACTTCATAAAAGTCCAGAAGTTGAGGTGTAAGATTTGCATAACGTAACAATGACTTTGACTTTTGAACAAGTGTGCTGTTTTTTTTTTTTTTTTTTTAAGAGAAATTCATATTATACATTTAGTTAAAATCAGGTGTAATATTATTGTTAGATTATATCTGTAATGGCAAGTATAATGTTGTACACACTATCGTGGGATTATAGGATCAGCCTTGTTGAAGGAACAAATGACACGTAAATGTCTCGTGGGGCAGATAGCCGTGGAAATTTTGGGTTTGATTGCAAACATTATTGGAAATTCCTTCATTGGAAAATGATATAGGAATTCTTGAGACTTGCGCAGATATGATGGACCCGTACTTGTAGCGTTGGGAAATCTATTTAGGTTTCCGGTTTTTGAACTCGGTACTCACTTCGCCCTTTTAAATCTCTATAAATATTTTATTTGAATTATTTACCGTCAAAACGGTCTTCTTGTGCTTTTAGGCTTTTCATGTCTGAATTATATTGTTCGTATCTCTTTGATGTAGAACGTAATTTCCCTTTCCAGAACAATTTTTAATAATAATAATAATAGTTCTATTATTTTTATTAAATTATCACCATCATCGTCATTATTATTAATTTGGGGCAATCTCCATGAGTCCATGACTGTCATACAAGTCCCCCTAACATATTTCCTCTGACTCTATTCTATATTATTTACATAAACAAACTATACATTTATATAGAGCTAGGAAAGATGTATAAAAGGATGAAATGAATATTAGTGCAGCCAATAAAATAAGTTGAGATTTAATTGTCCGTATATATAAAATGAATTATATGCATGAATAAAAATAAGGCTATCAAAACTTGTTTTTAAGGTAAGTTCGAGAAGAAAATACTCTTGCCATACTCTGGTTCATCACATGATGGAGATTTCGAAATTCACAAACCAAAGGTCCTTGCTACCAAAGAAAATGGAAGTTATTAACATCTTGTTACTATTAGCTTCTGATATATACTACGGTTAAAAAACATAGCTATATGGATGGTATATTTTTTCTGATCCTACCATGAAAATTAGTTGTGTCCATCAATCACAATTAAATTTCATGATAACGAAAGTAAGAAATTTTTCATTCAACACCGCTAATTTAATTCTAGCGCGTCCAGCTCGGGGCAAACCTTGAGTATTCATTGGTTGGATTCCATAAGAAAACTATCAGAAAGCACTTTAATTAAGGATGTAACATCATTCACATTTAGTAGTTATTACTCCTCACTATAATGTTGGCATACTTTTCTGGATTTCCGAGTCAACAGGTTGTCAGTCTTCCTGATTCTTTAATGGAGAGAAAATGATATACCAATGACAAATTTTGACTTTTCAACCCAAAAAAAAGAAAAAAAAATTAGGAAAAAAAATAATTTCTAATCGAGTATACTCCTCACTGTAATTGGTGTCTTGGCCTTTTCATCTGGTCGTTAAGATGGTATTTTCATCTAGTCATTAAGATAGCTTTAATTTCTTAATTATTTAATGATAAATTATTAAGTTGATCTTTATATTTTAACTTTATATAATTTTGATTTCTGAATTTTTTCATAGTTGGAATGTCTCTAAATTATTAAAATGTTACTATAATAGTCTTTTATATCAATTTTTTAACGTAATCCGATAGTTTGTAACACTTTTTGACCAAATTGCTAAAGAATTTGGTTTAAAAATTAACATAAATGACTTTTATAATAACATTTTAATAGTTTAGGAACATTTCTTGTTCTTTTTTTTTTTAATATTTGGAATGATCGTAAACTATTAAAAACGTTGTCGTAATATTCTTTTCCGTTAATTTTTAACATAATCCATAGTCATTAGCACCACTTTTGACCAAATAACTAACATTTTCTGTTTAAAATTTAACGGAAATGTTGTGGTAACATTTTAAAAGTTTAAAGACATTCCACCTATAAAACCAAAAGTTCAGAGACCAAAATTATATAATGTTAAAAGTTTATCAACTAAATAAGTAATTTATCTATTATTTAAATACTTAAACTTTATTTTTATGAGTTTTAAATTTTGATAATGATGACAAAAAGTAAAAATATGATTAGAAATAACATTACGCATGGATCACAAAAGAATATAATTTTTTTTTTAACACTTCTAATATTAAAAATATTTTTGTACTATCCTATTTTTGAACTATATGTTAAACATGACCCGCACTGCAAAATTCTTCACTGAGTCAAATAGGAATAATAGGTAAAATTAGCTCAATCCGTAACACAAGCATCTTTTTGTACTTCAGAAAGGTCCAAGTTGAGGTGTAGCGTATGCATAACGTAACGATATAAATGAATTTTCTTCAAAGTTATGGTTCTTCTGAATATTCTGGTATACAAGCTAATGTGGGATTTATAGGATCAGCCTCGTTGAAGGAACGAATGGGTAAAGTGCCCCGCAAACTTGAATGACCCCTAAAAACAAAAAAAACGTTTTTTTTTTTTTGGTTGAAAACAAACAAAAACAGATTAAAAAGGAAAAAAGCATGAGAAATTACGTAATTAATCACCTTTTTTTTATCTATTAACTAATATAATACAAATTTCTCCATCTTAACTAATATAATATAAACTTTAATTTATTTTAGTTTAACTTTATGTTATATTGATCTAATGTTATTATTTAGTGTCATATTGGTGCAATGATTTTTAAATTTATATTATTCAAGTACTTTCCCGTTAAGCATTGGTAATTCTCGCTATGCTAACATATTTTTCTACTTGTTAATCATTGTATTGTATATATTAAACATGTCTGCTATATTCTTCACCGAGTCAAGTAGGGATTATAGGTAAAATTAGTTTTGAATCAGCAATGATAAAAGCATCTTCATGTACTTCGTAAAGGTCCAGAAGTTGAGATGTAACGTTTGCTTAACAAAGATTTTGAATAAGTGTAAGACTAATGTGATAAAATGTATTTTTTAAAAGTTATAGTTTTTTTTTTTTTTCTTTTTTTGAAAAAAATACGTGTAGGATTTGTCTTGTTGAAGGAATGGATGACACGTAAATATCTCGAGAGGCAGAGAGCCGTGGAAATTGTGTGTCTTTGATGGTGAACATTATTGGAAATATTTTTAAAATGGAAAATGCCGTAGGAATTCTAGAGATGACTTTTGTGTCCTTGTGAAGACTTGCGCTGATTTGACAGACAAATAAGAGAAAACAAGAGATATTATCTCTTCTCTGTGTACTTCTATTCTTGATCTTCAGTTCTTCAGTTTGCGGTTCATCTGCTTCTGTTGAGCCTCAACGCCATCCCGATGAGAGCTCCGCTCTTCTCCAATTCAAGTATGATGTCCACCCCTACAAGTTGTAATTATTTTTCTAAATGTTTCTTTATTCATAAACCCCTTTTTACTTATATGACAAAAAAATATTTTGAAATTAACACTTTTTCATCTAATTTTCAACATATTATTAACTAATGGCACATTTACGTAATAATATAACATTTGGGGTAGTACGATATTTGAAACTAAAATTTAGAAACCTATAACATTTAAGGTCATTCGTAATAATTCAGTAAATTTTGTTTTGTTTTTTTTATGAATTCAATTTTCAAGTTAAATGTAGTTTGTTTTCTTGTTTTATTTTTTGAAAACTCGGTCAAGTTCATTTATTGTTTTGTCATGGACTTAAAAGTTAGATAAATGACAAAATAGAAGATGACACTTACACCAAAAAAAATATACACACGGTCCAATGTCTCTAATCCAAAATTTAAGTCATAAGGAATTTTTTAGATAGGAACCAAATTTTATTCTAATCAACTAAACGAGTATATTCTTACAAAGCGTTCGTAAACTTAAAAAATGGAGAAATGAAGGGTGACCAACCGAGTTTACCGTAAGACACTCATTAAAATTAAAAAAAAAAAAAAAAAGAAAAATCCCATAAAGCTATAAAAAAAAACAAAAAAAAAAAAACAAAATCAATTATGGTCGAAGGTGTATCAAACACGGTACGGTTCGTATGGAAAAATAAAAAGATTTGGAACCTCTCTTTGTCAAAATAATATATTTGCTTGACTGGGGAAGACACCAGTTAATAAAAGCGTATAGCAATTTCCACCCCAACTTTCTTCTTCTTCTTTTTTTTTAAAGGCTTTCCACCCCACTTTTCAATGTATATATATTCTGTATATAGGGGACGTCCTACGATTGGAGTTGTTGCCACAAACGGACTATAAGAAATCATCCACTGTGCTTCCAATTTGAGGCAAAACTTGAGTATTTATTGGTCCAGTAAAGAGAGCATATTTATGCACTTCATAAAGCATCTTTATTCTTTGGTCCACTAGAAATTAATATTCTATTAGATACGTAAACATCTCGTGGGGCAGAGAGCCTTTGGAAATTTTGTGTTTTGATTTGGAAATCTTTTTCATTGGAATTCTTGAGATGACTTTGTGCCTGATTTGATTGATATTCTAATCATCTTACTAAAATATTACTAAAATATTCTAATCACCACTAGAAAGATTTCATTGATATTCTATTAGATAGCTCTGATTTGATATACTTGTATATAAGTATAGCACTAGTAAAGGCTCTAATCATCTTACTAAAATATTACTCAAGAAAAAATAAGGGATGGGGTGCTTATCCTCGTTATCTTTTCTCTGTGTACTTCTCTTCTTCATCTTCAATTCTCGAGTTTGGTGTTCATCTGCTTCTGTTGAGCCTCAATGCCATCCCGATGAGAGCTCCGCTCTTCTCCAATTCAAGGGCTCTTTCTCACCTACCTCCTCGTTTGATGCCTGTGTTTATCCAACACCATGGAATGAGAGCACAAATTGTTGCACATGGGATGGAATCACCTGTGACGAAGTTACGGGGCATGTGATTGGCCTTGACCTCAGTTGCTCCACTTCTCTTAAGGGCACTATTAGTTCCAACAGCAGCCTCTTCTTCCTCCGCCATCTCCAAAGCCTAGTTCTTTCTTGGATTGACTTCGAAGGCTCTCCTGTTTTACCCGAGTTCGGCCAGTTCAAGAACTTGACCGATCTTGACCTGTCTTTCCTAAACTTCAGTGGCCATGTGCCTTTGGAAATCTCTCATCTCTCCAAATTGGTCAGCCTGACACTCGGTGGATATTATCCTAACCAACTCACAATAGAGGACGATACCTTCAAAGCCCTCACTAAAAACTTAACCAACCTTAGACAACTCAACTTTTTCATTGACATGTCTTCTGTGTCACCTCTCTCTTTAACAAACTTATCTTCTTCTTTAACATCTCTTTTTCTCCAATCTTCTAACTTGCACGGGGAGTTGCCGAGGAACATGTTCCAGATGCCGAAACTTGAGGAACTTAGCTTAAGGGATAACCATCTTAATGGCCAGATTCCTTGCTCCTTTTTAAACCTTCAGCGACTCAGGGCCTTATATCTTTCAGACAACAATTTCTCAGGCCAACTTCCTGAAGTCTGCAGCAATTTCTCTTTTTCAAATTTAACCATTCTGTCACTCTTTGATAACTTACTAAACAGTACAATACCTTCATGGATATGTGAACTGCCAAATTTGGAGTATTTACAACTCGACAACAACCAATTTACTGGTGAGATCAGAGAGTTCAAGAGCACTCGCTACGGATCCTCTCATTGAGTGAAAATAAACTGTGTGGCATCATTCCAAGATCAATATTCCTTCAGGCCGCACTCTTGATGTTGGATCTTTCATCAAATAATTTTACAGGTACAGTGGAGTTTGAAAAGCTTTCAAAGTTTAAAAAGCTAGAGATTGATGGTTATTTTTGTATGTGAATAGGTGTAGGTTGTGTTTGGGTAAGCATATTGATAGTAAATAGACACAGGGGGCACGGGTTTTTGGTTTGAAAGGCATTACATGTGATTATTATTAGTTACTCTAGATTTGTTTGCTTAGACTTTTCTACATATAATATTGCAAATATTTTATATAATATTTAGAAAGTTGAAGAAATAAGCTGCACTTTTATCAGAGACCGTCTATCTTTTTTCAAAGAATCTGTCATTTAATTTTTAACAACTCCATAAATTATACATTTGATAGCCTCTTGATTTTGGGTTTATCATCATGCAACACAAGTGAGTTCCCACACTTCCTCATACATTCAAAACGTTTATTCAGTCTAAACTTTTCATTTAACTAAATACAGTGCAGTGTTCCTAATTTGTTCTGGGAAGTCGGCAAGGATTTGATTTTTCATTTAGATATTTCTCACAAATATTTAACCCAAATAGAGCCACTTCCAACTTGCTAATTCTAGACCTTAGTTCCAACTTTTTTCAGGACCTCTATCAATTCCATCATCAGCACCTGGTTTACGTTACTTTGATGCCTCGAAAAATCAGTTATCGGGAGACGTCCTAACTGCTATTTGCAACATGACATACCTTTGGGTGGTCGATTTATCTCATAACAACTTGAGTGGAATTATTCCTCAATGCCTTGGAGATTTCAATACAAGTCTCACAGTTGTTGATTTGCGAATGAATAAACTACACGGCCCCATCCCCGAAATATTCGCAGAGGGCAACAGTTTGGAGTTTATTAATTTGAATGGGAATGAGCTGGAAGGACCGCTGCCAAGATCTTTGAAGCATTGCAGATATCTTAAAGTTCTTGATGTTGGAAACAATCAGCTAAGAGACACGTTCCCTGACTGGCTAGAATCTCTTCCGAAGCTACAGTTCTAGTCCTGAAAGCTAACAAGTTTAATGGTTCCATTGGGAATCCTAAAACTAGATCTCCCTTTCGTCAGTTAAGAATCCTGGATATTTCCCACAATGAGTTCAGGGTACTCTTCCAATCAGATATATTGAGAATTTCACAGCTATGATGGATGCAGACAATGTCAAAATTAAGTATATGGGATACAGTTTCATGCATCATTACTCATATACAATAGTGGTGTCTATGAAAGGTTTGGATGAGTTGGTGCAAATCCAAACTATTCTGAAAACCATTGATTTCTCAAGCAATAATTTCATGGGCGAGATTCCGCAATCGATTGGAAGGCTTAAGTCACTCAAGGGTCTCAACTTTTCTCACAATAAGTTGCATGGTACTATACCATCATCATTGGGAAATTTGACTAATCTCGAATGGTTAGATCTCTCTTCTAATGAGCTTGTTGGGAGGATTCCTGATCAGTTGGCCGACATACCATGGCTCGCATCCTTGAACCTTTCTCAGAACAAATTGGTGGGGCCAATACCTTGTGGACGGCAATTCAACACATTCAACAATGACTCATACAATGGAACCCAGATTGTGTGGATTTCCTTTATCTAAATTATGCGGCAACAGAGAGGCGCAACCCAATCAAGGTGATGACGGCGAGCATGACGAAGGTATGTTGATAGGAAGGTGGTGATGATGGATATGCAAGTGATTGGTGATCGGATATCTGTGGGATACATGTGCTTTCAGTAGAAGTAGTGATCATTGGTTTATGAAAAGGCTTGGAAGAGAACGGCGACATATCTCAATCACTCCTTAAGAGGCAGGAGCAGAAAAAGAAACTAAGAAGCAGAGGAAAATGGTGCCTTCCGAAAAAGTCTCTAAAATAAAGGTAATATCTTTGTAACTGAAATCTACTTTTTTCTTGTCATGTTCTGGGACAAAAATAATCTGTTTATAATTGTTTGCTAATCTTCTTGTGTTTGTCTGGTTTCCACTCTACAGAAAGGTGCATGAAAGGACTATGTATCAGGTCTGTCACCAGTATCTTATCTATTATATGATAATCTCTTGTTCCCCTAATATGTAGCCAGAGTGCATGAATAAACAGATCATGTTCTACCTTTTGGAATCTTAAATGTGAGACCCATTGAGGTTTGGTCATAGTAATTTTTGTTCTCATTTGTATTTTACAAATAAAAATTATCTGCATCTTTGAATCCTATTATATTAGGAAAAAAAAATAAGAAAAATAATCAAAACCTTTGAAGCGGCTTATTGACGTCACGAGCATAAACCTTCTTTTGACAACCATACTCCATTACTTACCGCTTCAATTAAGATTTAATCTAGAAACTAATAACAATAATACTGACACTAATAAAACCGAAAATGAATGTGCTTGCTTTCAACTCAACAACTATAAACTTGGCTCCAAATGCCTTGATGAATAAGACACTGTAGTTTTCACAAACAAGTTCAACTGTAGATAACTAAAAAGTTGATTTAACATGGAAAATATTTCTCATGAAAGTGATCCAGAATCCAGATTCTCTAATCAGTCGAGCCTTGTAGTCTAAAATCCAACATGACCAACTAAGCATGAATGCCAACAAGCACAATTGCAAAAAGAAGACCAATTTATTTGAAGAGTTCGGGTTTCAGCTAGTCTCTGCCATCCAAAAGGTTTCAAAAAAAAAAAAAATTATCAGTTTTGTGAAGTTTCAACTTTCAACTTTCAACCATCAATTCAAAGAAGTGAAAACATGAAGAATCGGACGAAAAACAAGAAATTGAAGATTGCAGCATATGTAAAATCACTTGCTAATGTCATCAAGGTGGTCATCAAAATCGACAACATCTTGCCATTTTTCAGTTGAAATATAATCCAACAGAACCTCATTTGCTAACGGCTCCTTGGTGGTCAGATGGTACCCTGCATCTGATCCAACTAGCTTCCAGTTTTGGATGCGTCCTTGTAAAAGCTGTTTAGGGGGAAAAAAAAACACAAAATGAAAGGTTGTATTAGAATTAAAGTAGAAATTGAACATGTTATGTCGAAATTGTACATGAGTCATGACAATACATCATTCCCAGGTAACAGTCCTAATCACCAATGATAAGCGTTTACATCAAGAGAAAATCATTGTATAAAGATAAAGTAGTTGAAAGCTCAAGCGTACTCATATTGGGCATGCTGATGCCTGTCTCCAAAACTATCATGGTCGTCCCCCAAGCATATGAGACTGACTTTGTATGGGATGTGGTGCTGGTACCACTTATGATTTTATTATTTTCATACTGATAACACCAAAACATGTGAATTATCCGCATTCTGTAGGCATTACCAAAT
>CM046374.1:31803293-31842368 GCA_025413025.1 Ficus hispida
GAATGATGTTACATCCTTAATTAAGTGCTTTCTGATAGTTTTCTTATGGAATCAACCAATGAATACTCAAGGTTTGCCCCGAGCTGGACGCGCTAGAATTAAATTAGCGGTGTGAATGAAAAATTTTCTTACTTTCGTTATCATGAAATTTAATTGTGATTGATGGACACAACTAATTTTCATGTAGGATCAGAAAAAATATACATCCATATAGCTATGTTTTTTAACCGTAGTATATATCAGAAGCTAATAGTAACAAGATGTTAATAACTTCCATTTTCTTTGGTAGCAAGGACCTTGGTTTGTGAATTTCGAAATCTCCATCATGTGATGAACCAGAGTATGCAAGAGTATTTTCTTCTCGAACTTACCTTAAAAAAAGTTTTGATAGCCTTATTTTTATTCATGCATATAATTCATTTTATATATACGGACAATTAAATCTCAACTTATTTTATTGGCTGCACTAATATTCATTTCATCCTTTTATACATCTTTCCTAGCTCTATATAAATGTATAGTTTGTTTATGTAAATAATATAGAATAGAGTCAGAGGAAATATGTTAGGGGACTTGTATGACAGTCATGGACTCATGGAGATTGCCCAAATTAATAATAATGACGATGATGGTGATAATTTAATAAATAATAGAACTATTATTATTATTATTAAAAATTGTTCTGGAAAGGGAAATTACGTTCTACATCAAAGAGATACGAACAATATAATTCAGACATGAAAAGCCTAAAAGCACAAGAAGACCGTTTTGACGGTAAATAATTCAATAAAATATTTAGAGAGATTTAAAGGCGAAGTGAGTACGAGTTCAAAAACCGGAAACCTAAATAGATTTCCCAACGCTACAAGTACGGGTCCATCATATTGCGCAAGTCTCAAGAATTCCTATATCATTTTCCAATGAAGGAATTTCCAATAATGTTTGCAATCAAACCAAAATTTCCACGGCTATCTGCCCCACGAGACATTTACGTGTCATTTGTTCCTTCAACAAGGCTGATCCTATAATCCCACGATAGTGTGTACAACATTATACTTGCATTACAGATATAATCTAACAATAATATTACACCTGATTTTAACTAAATGTATAATATGGAATTTCTCTTAAAAAAAAAAAAAAAAACAGCACACTTGTTCAAAAGTCAAAGTCATTGTTACGTTATGCAAATCTTACACCTCAACTTCTGGACTTTTATGAAGTACAAAAAGATGCTTTCATTACTGATTGAGCTAATTTTACCCAGGGCTGAACGAGACCGCCGGTGACAGCCCCCGAGAGTCGGTGACATGTCAGCACCAAGATTGCTCGGCAGTTAACCGAACCGATCATCACCGGAACGGGGGTTACGGTTCTGAAGTTTTGGGTTCGGTCGTTAACCGAAACCGACCGACCATGAGTCATCCCACCTCTTTTCCTCTCCTCCTCGTTTTCTTCTTCTTCCGGTGTTTGTCTGCAGACTTCTTCGCTGTGGCCATGGTCCTTTTTCTTGTGCAGGAAGATGAAACCTACCAACACTGGGCCTAAACTAATTAAGTCCAACCCTAAATTTTAATACAAACCAGAAGCCCACTAAGCCCATTCACAAAGAGCCCGTGATTCCCCCCCCCCCGTTTTTTAAGATTATGTTTGATAAATCAACTCAAATTTAAATTTTCTATCTCAGTTTTATTTTTTTTAAAAATCAAGATTTTAAGTAAATTGTTGGTTTCGATTTCGCATAAACGTTTTAGTTCTGCGGTCAAGCCAGTCATCATAGAACTATTCCTAACTAGACGGATATTTGGCTTGATGTTCCTGCTGCTAACTTGAGTCGTGGGCGTAGATCGATGCTCTGATATAGTTATGGTCTCATGCTGCTGTATAAATTTTCATATATATAAATCTATAGATTGTATGTGTGATCGTATTAAAGTTTGTGAGAGTTTGAGATGCATTAGCATTTCTTAATGTTAAACGAGTTTTTATTTCTGTAGCTCCACAGTACCATTACTGTTTGTGCTGAAATTTGATCAAATAACAAACAATGAATACAAAGCTTTATTAGAATCCCTGATATCTAGAGTTACAAGATTTTAATTCTCTCAACAAAAGTCTAAGTTTCTCTATTTTTCAAGTATTTCCAAAAGCATACATATCTCATACCTTGACACACTATTTATAGTTTTTCTTGGAAAGTTTCAGGTGTTACCATCATTATTACAACTAAGAACTATAATTCTGATGACATGGCACTTTGATTATTAATGCTCACGTGGCCTTCTACTTTAGTTTCCCTTTCTCTGTCTTTCTCCTTTCTTTTCCCTTCAACCCTTTGTAAACGACGTCCGCTTCATTAATGTTTCTAAAACTTCAACATTGTATTCAGACTTTGTCCCCGCAGCTACCAAAACGACATGTCGTTTCTTTTTTCCAAATTGTTAGTTTGTTGCAGTTGTTTACTAATCTATTAGCATGTTTCGTTCAATGTTGCGTTTAGGACCAGCAGCTATATTAGTAAAATAAGACTTGAAAGCATCTGTGAAGGCAGATTCTTTTGAAAATTTCTTCTCTCTATATCTCTCTCTAAAAAATGGTCGTAATTAATTACATCGTAATCACATTTTTTGTATTGCGGATCATGATTATTCTTAATTGACATTATTATTTTTAATTTACTGCTCTTGAATTAGTGCACTAAACTTTTGGAAGGTGGGCACGGGTGTGGAATAAAGTTGCTAGTATTCTCAGCAAAAAAAAAAAATAATAATAACAACAATAACAAAATAAAATAAAATAAAATAACGAATAAAGTTGCTAGTAAATATGTACTTTGTAGTACTAGTTGTGGGCTCTCATCATTTACGGAAGAAGAAAAAATTGATAAGAAATCACGAAATATATAGTGTCCTGTATAAACTCTATTATCCAATCCAAATAAATTACTCACTACTTGTTTGAATCTCTACTGTATATGTGTCATTACAGAGTTTGTAATGTTTTTTTATAGCTTTGTCGTTTTTTGCTTTGATTCATCTCTTTTCGTGTTAATAGGTTTTACACACTGTTGTCGTTTCTTATTGAAGTCGTTTATATGTCTATCTCCTTCTTAAATATGTTGACAATTTTACGTAATTTAATATCTTTGTAATTTCCTAGTAAATGTCGTGTTTATATTTATGCCGTTTTGAGGATACTTGATGTCATTTTTTTATGTTTTGTTGTCTTTTTCCCTTTCTGATTAAGTTCACAAATCTTGATGTCGTTTTAGACTTTGTTCCATATTTATGTCGATTGTGTGCTTTTTTTTTTTTTAGTACCTCGATTAACGAGTGTCATTTTTTTGCAAGGTCATGTGTGCTTTTTAGAGGTTCATTGTTGTTGAATACTTGTTGTCGTTTTTGTTTGTCTTATTCAATTTGTTGTCGTTTTCGGCTTAATGTCGTAACTAGTTCTGTGATAGTGTGTTGTTTGAGTTGCGTTCATAACCTTTCCCCGTTTATTGTATATACTATAGTGTCATTGCATCTTAATTACACAAAATTGTAATATATATAACATTAGCAGATGAACAGCAAATTCGAGAAGAGATACTCCGACAAGCACTTCATCTTGTCTTGTTTTCTTAAGATGATTAGAGCCTTCACAAGTGATATACTTTGTATAGATGTCTATCAAACGAGAGCAAGTCTTTCACAAAGGGCACAAAGTCATCCTCAAGAATTCCAATGAAAGATTTTCCAATCAAAGACAAAATTTCCAAAGGCTCTCTGCCCACGAGATAATTACGTATCTAATAGAATATTAATTTCTACAACTTCCTTTCCTTTATCAAGTGCATAAAAGATGCTTTCTTTAGCGGACGCACAACATTTTAAATAAGCTGTGTCCATCAATCACAGTGGATGATTTCTTTTAGTCAGAACTCCAATTGTGGTTTTTCCAATTGTTTTTTTTTTTCTTAATAATAATCACTTTCACTGGTTGCATATCCAAATCTCTCTTTTTAATTTTTAAAACACTCAAAATTTAGTAGTCCATAACTTCTTATTCAAGTCAAAATGAGCTTTTTCTTTTTTCTTTTTTTCCCTTAAATTATATAGAATGATGAGATATAATAAAATAAAATCCAAAATATATATTTTTTTCTAAAACACATTTAAATTCTTTTATATACTTTTTAACTGCAAATGATTTATTTTTAACTAAACACATATTTTCAAAACTCAACTTATCTCGAATCAAAACATTTTCAAAACTCATACTCTAATTATCACGCTAAGTGACTATTATTTTCGCCATCATGAAATTCAATTGTAGTTGATGGACAAAGCTAATTTCCATAATAGGACTGTGTGAAAGTACATTACATATAGGACTCTGATTTTCAACCATCAAATTAATATGTATTAGAAGCTGATACTAATGTGAATGTTATTGAGTTACATTTTCTTGTTGGTGCTTTACAGCAAGTATTTTCAGACTGTGGTATCTCCATCATGTGACCAACAAGAGTATGGTGAGAGGATTTTCTTTCTATAAGAATCATTTTATTTCGACTTAAAATAAGAGAGTTTATTGATTTTTAAAATTTGAGTTGTTGGAAAATGGAAGAGGGGAATAGGAGTGTAGATTTAAAATAAGATGGTAAAACAAACTGACATTTTGGGAAAAAAATAGAAAAATTTTCCTATAGGTGTTCCAAACATCCCCTACAAACATAACCTTGAAGAGTGGGGTGGAAAAATGCAACACGCTTACATTGACTGGTGTCTCCGCCAGTCGAGGAAATATGTCATTTTTTCAAAGAAAGATTCCAAAACTTTTTAATTTTTCCATACCGATCATATCGTATTTGATATTGAAATTTTTTTTTAGCTTTATGGTTTTTTTTAATTTTAACGAGTGTATTACCGTAAGACCTATTGGTCACCTTTCGTTTCTCCACTTTTCAAGTATATGTCCCCATTTGCTAAGTATATGGATTTTTTTGTAAGTGTAGACTCGCTTGGTTGATTAGAATATAATTCAATTTTTACCTCTAAAAAGTTCTTTATTGTTTCCCATGACTTAAATTTTTGGGTTAGAGCATTAGATCTATCTGCGTGTTGTCTTCTCTTTTAACTTATCTAGGTCCATAAAGAAAAATAAATAAATAACTTGACCCATTTTTAAAAACAAATTAAAAATAACAATGCAGAAAACAAACAAACTACATGTAACCTAAAATCAAATCCATAAAAATAACATCAAAACTTACTGGGTTATTTTCACAAACTATACTCAAATTACATACCCAATATTTCATTTTTCCTTAAATTATAGTTTTAAATATCCCGAACTTTTATGTTGGTATGCAAATGGTCCATTTGTCATCAATATATTAAAAATAAGACAAAAAAAATCTTCATATGAGGGTGATTTAGAGATTATTCTTGTTTTAGAGTCATTTTGCAGACCAATAAAAAAGGATTCTTAGAAAAAAAAAACAAAAAAACAAAAAACAAAAACCAAAACATTTTGAAAATAATTACCACATGTAGGGGCGGAACTCTTGCCATACCAACAACAGCTCTTGGTGATGGTCAATGGCGGAGCCATGTTGGTCCCATAGCTGTCCCCTGCCCCAATTATACCCAATCACAATTTTTTTTTTTTCCAAATAAGCCCATAATTTTTCTCATCTGAAAATTTGAAATTATACAATCCACTTAGATATTTTTTAAAGGTTTCAATTATATCCCAAGATCTAACTTCTAAATTATTTCAAACTTCAAACCCCAAATAATAAAAAATTAAATTACACTACTATATGCTCGTATTTTGGACTTTTTTTGTTAAATTAGATTACAAAGTTTACGTAAAAAGAAAAGAAAGGTATAAAGTCGATTAATCTTTTAATTCAAAATTTGGTTTAATTCACGCCTCCTTAAAAAAAAAAAAAAAATTATCGCTCCTTGTGATGAACTAACTAGGTTGACGAGAAATCAAAGGTTTTATAAATTTTTTCTTTTAATTTTTGATGAATTAATGATGGATGTCTCATTTGCATAACAACATAAAAGTTTGAGGTAGTATGATGTTTAAAATCAAAATTAATTTGATAAAAATTACGCAAACTTAATTTGCTACTAGTGGAGCCTAATAATTATTGTCCTAATCGAGAGATGTTGTGCATATCAATCTCGAAGAGGTGTGATTTTATCTTGTAATTTCTTGCTTCACACACTAAGGGTGGAGCACTAAAAATTTTGTTTGCTCCTATTTGTTTGTTAGCTTTTGTGATTTATTTCTCTCGGTAGTAATGAACTAGGGTGTTTAACTCTTAAAAATTGGAATACGGGCTTTTAGTCTTGAGTGAGAGCTAGGCTTTAGCATATGCGTCATCCTCTGTTTTCGTACTCGGGAGGCAGTCCCCGTAATGGTTACCGCTTCATCCTTTCAGAGCAAAAAGGAGAAAAGAAAAAAAAACTTGTCAGAAGCCAAACAAAAGATAACATATTCATTTTAGTTTTATAAACCTTGGAAAACTTGTGATTTAAGATGTTTATCTGAGATTAAGACTGTTAGCACGGGAATGATGCATTATCGTGTACATTTCGTCGCTCAATTCTAATACACAAAGATCGCGTCCAAAAATGGGAAAATAGGTAGATCCGATTCCAATGCAGGGTACCATCTGACCACCAAGGAGCCATTAGCATATGTGGTTCTGCCGAGTCATATTTCAATTGAAAAATAGCAAGATTTGTAGATGTTGATGACCACCTTGATAACATTAGCAAGTGAGTTTACATATGCCGCAATCTTCTAGTTCCTGCTTTTCGTCCGATTTCTTTATGTTTTGAATTCTTTCATAGTAGTTGAAAGTTATACATTAACCTTTTGTATGGCAGAAACTGGTTCAACTCTGAATTCTTCAAATAAATTGGTCTTCTTTTTAGCAATTTTGCTTATGGGCATTCATGCTTTGTTGTTCATGTTGGATTTTAGATGACGAGGCTAAACTAATTAGAGATTTGATGCCAATGAGCTTGGTGGTGTGGCCAAGAATATTGGCGATCACATATCTCGTTACTTTCCTCAAGCGGCTATTCTTTTGGTACGTGCTTGAATTTGAATTCTTGTGATGCGATTTTGTGTAGTTTTTTGTGAGAATTGAGATAATTATATTATAAACTTATTTTTTCTCTTGATGATTTTGTAGTTAGATAACAAAAAGCTTGCAGCTTTGGAAAAGTCTAAGGATCGGAGCCCTGTTATGCAGGTTAGAGATCATTTTCGTTATTACTCTTGATGAGAGATTCTGTACAGAATTTTGAAGTTGCTTATCTTTTGTAATCAGCTTAAGGGTATTGTTAGCTTTGCAGTATGTAATTTAACTTTGATGTGGTTTCTAGTATAGCTTTCAAAGGTGAAAAATGTTTTTCTTTTTCTCTGAAATGACATGTGTGAGATTTGGTATGCTTTTATAAGTTATTTATCTTTAAGCTCAAGATCAAGTGAACATGAACTGGTATTTGGTAATGACTACGGAATGCGGATAATTCGCATGGTTTTTGGTGTTATTTGTACGAAAATAATAAAAATCATAAGTGGTGCCCAGCACCACATCCCATACAAAGTCAGTCTCATATGCTTGGGGGACGCCCCATGTGAGTTTTGGAGACGGGCATCAGCATGCCCAATATGAGTACGCTTGAGTTTTCAACTACTTTATCTTTATACTATGATTTTCTCTCTATGTAAATGCTTATTATTGGTGATTAAAACTTTTACCCTGGGAATGATGTATTGTCATGACTCACGTACAGTTTCGACATAACAGGTTCCAATTTCTACTTAAATTCTAATACAACCTTTCATTTCGTGTTTTTTTTTTCCCTCCCTAAAACCAGCTTTATACAAAGGACGCATCCAAAAACTGGAAGCTAGTTGGATCAGATGCAGGGTACCATCTGACCACCAAGGAGCCATTAGCAAATGAGGTTCTGTTGGATTATATTTCAACTGAAAAATGGCAAGATGTTGTCGATTTTGATGACCACCTTGATGACATTAGCAAGTGAGTTTCACATATGCTGCAATCTTCAATTTCTTGTTTTTCGTCCGATTCTTCATGTTTTCACTTTTTTGAATTGATAGTTGAAAGTTGGAAGTTGAAACTTCACAAAACTGATAATTTTTTTTTAACCTTTTGGATGGCAGGGACTGGCTGAACCCCGAACTCTTCAAATAAATTGGTCTTCTTTTTGGCAATTGTGCTTGTTGACATTCATGCTTAGTTGTTCATGTTGGATTTTAGATGACAAGGCTCGACTAATTAGAGAGTCAGGATCACTTTCACAAGGAAATATTTTCCATGTTAAATCAACTTTTCACTTATCTATAGCTTGTTTGTGAAAACTACGGGTGTCTTATTCATCGCATTTGGGGCCAAGTTTATAGTTGTTGAATTGAAAGCAAGTTCATTCATTTTGGGTTTTATTAGTATCAGTGTTATTGTTATTAGTTTTTTAGATTAAATCTTAATTGAAGTGGGTAAGTAATTGGAGTATGGTCGTCAAAAGAAGATTTATACTCGCAATGTCGATAAGCCATTTCAAAAGGTTTTCGATTATTTTTCTTATTTTTTTTCCCCAACATAACAGGATTGAATGATGCAGAGAACTTTTATTTGTAAAATACAAATAACAACAAAAATTACTTTGACCAAAACCTCAATGGGTCTCACATTTAAGATTCCAAAAGATAGAACATAATTTATTTATTTATGCACTCTGGATACATATTAGGAGAACAAGAGTTTATCATATAATAGATAAAATATTGACTGGTGTGCAGACCTAATGCATAGTTCTTTTCACGCACCTTCCTGTAGAGTAGAAAACCCGACAAACACAACAAGATTAGCAAACAGTTATACAACTGATTATTTTTTGTCTCTAAACATAACAAGAAAAAAAGTAGAGTTTCAGTTACAGAAATATTACCTTTATTTTAGAGACTTTTTCAAAAGGCATCATTTTCCTCTGCTTCTTAGTTTCTTCTTCTGCTCCTGCCTCTTAAGGGAGTGATTGAGATATGTGGCCGTTCTCTTCCAAGCCTTTTCATAAACCAATGATCAGCACTTCTACTGAAAAGCACCATGTATCCCACAGATATCCCGATCACCAATCCACTTGCATATCCCATTATCACCACCTTCATATCAAATGTGCCTTCGTCGTGCTCTCCATCATCACATTGATCGGGTTGCACCTCTCTGTTGCCGCATAATTTAGACAAAGGAAACCCGCACAATCCTGGGTTTTCACTGTATGAGTCGTTGTTGAATGTGTTGAATTGCCGTCCACTAGGTATTGGCCCCACCAATTTGTTGTGAGAAAGGTTCAAGAATGCGAGCCATGGTATGTCAGCCAATTGATTAGGAATCCTCCCAACAAGCTCATTAGAAGAGAGATCTAACCATTCGAGATTTGTCAAATTTCCCAATGATGATGGTATAGTACCATGCAACTTATTGTGAGAAAAGTTGAGACCCTTGAGTGACTCAAGCCTTCCAATGGATTGTGGAATCTCGCCCGTGAAACTATTGCTTGAGAAATCAATGGTTGTCAGAATAGTTTGGATTTTCACCAATAGATCCAAACCTTTCATAGACACCACTATTGAATAAAAGTAAGTAGTGTCTCCCATATACTTCATTTTGACTTTCTCTGCATCCATTATAGCCGTGAAATTCTCAATATATCTGATTGGAAGAGTACCCCTGAACTCATTGTGGGAAATATCCAGGATTCTTAACCGACGAAAGGGAGATCTAGTTTTAGGATTCCCAATGGAATCATTAAACTTGTTAGCTCTCAGGACTAGAACCTGTAGCTTCGGAAGAGATTCTAGCCAGTCAGGGAACGTGTCTCTTAGCCGGTTGTTTCCAACATCTAGAACTTCAAGATTTCTGCAATGCACCAAAGATCTTGATAGCGGTCCTTCCAGCTCATTCCCATTCAAATTAATAAACTTCAAACTGTTGCCCTCTGCGAATGTTTCGGGGATGGGGCCGTGTAGTTTGTTCATTCGCAAATCAACAACTTCGAGACTTGTACTGAAATCTCCAAGGCATTGAGGAATAATTCCACTGAAGTTGTTATGAGATAAATCGACCATCAGAAGGGATGGAATGTCGCAAATAGAAGTTGGGATGTCTCCTGATAACTGATTTTTCGAGGCATCAAAGTAGCGAAAATTAAGTGCTGATGATGAAATTGATAGTGGTCCTGAAACAAAGTTGGAATTAAGGTCTAGAATTAGCAATTTGGAAGTGGCTCTATTTGGATTAAATAGTTGTGGGAAAGATCTAAATGAAAAATCAAATCCTTGCTGGCTTCCCATAACAAATTAGGACCACTACACGGTATTTGGTTAAATGATAGGTTTGGACTAAATAAACGTTTTGAATATATGAGGAAGTGTGGGAACTTATTTATGTTGCATGATGATAAACCCAAAATCAAGAGGCTACCAAGTGTACAATTTATGGAGTTGTTAAAATTAAATAATAGATTCTTTAAATAAAGATAAATCGTCTCTAATAAAAGTACGGCTTATTTCTCCAACTTTCTAAATATTATACAAAATATTTGCAATATTATATGTAGATAAGTCCAGAAGCAATCAAATATAGAATAACTAATAATAATCGTATGTAATGGCGGTTAAATGAGAAAGTTCTAGAGCAAAAAATTGTAACCACACATGAAGTCAGTTACACTTGTTTATATGACTTACACAGCTATAAACAGGCTTCGTATGTTGTTGTAAAGGTATCGCTGAAAACAAGTTTATGTACTAATATTCTATTTGGATCACTTGTTTATTTTTTAAAAGGAAACTTTTTTTGTTTTAGAAGCAAAAGTTTTTTCATTTTAAGTATAAGATAATAGTTAGATGTGTGAAAATTTTTATTTAGAAATAAAAAGTTGTTTACAATGAGAAAAATAATATATGAAATCTATGAGAAAATTTTAAAAAAATTTCTTTTTTTTTTTTAAATGATATTGTATAAAGTAAGTTTTAAAATGTGATAGTTTTTATTTTTTAAAATAAGAAAATGATAGAAAAAAGTTTTTTTTTTTAGGTGAGTCTGTGATAGAGACATTTCTATGGTCTCTACCGGTAAAACCCATTTTTAGACCGTTGAGATTCAATTGAACGGTTAAAACGTTGATGGTGTACGATACTTATCATACACCTTACCTCACATAATCCTTCCCACCCAAAGTCTTCTCCGTCGCCGGCGATGGACGCCGGTGATTCACCCCCGATGCCGGCAACCCACCTCCGGCCCCCCAGCCCCTGCTGCCGGACTCCGGCCATCGGCGACCCATTTTCACTCTCTTCCCCATTCTCTCTCTTCTCTTCTCTCTCTTCCCTTATCTCTTCCCCTTTCTCTCTCTTCTCCTCTCCCCCGACCCCGGCGACCCACCTCTAGCCCCCCCACCACCGGTCCCAGCCCCGGCCGTCGGCGACCTCCCTCTCTCTCTTCCTCTTTCTCTCTCTTCTCTTCTCTCTCTCTTCCCCTTTCTCTCTCTTCCCCTCTCTCTCGCCGCCCCCAACGCCGACGGGAAGAGAGAGAGAAGAGAAGAGAGAGAAAGGGGAAGAGAGAGAGGGAGGTCGTCGGCAGCCGGCCGGTCGGGGTTGGGACTGGTGGTGGGGGGCCCGGAGGTGGTTCGCCGGCGTCCGGGGAGAGGAGAAGAGAGAGAAAGGGGAAGAGAGAGGGGAAGAGAGAGAAGAGAAGAGAGAGAAAGGGGAAGAGAGAGAAAATGGGTCGCCGGCGGCCGACGTCCGGCAGCCGGGGTTGGGGGACCGGAGGTGGGTCACCGGCGTCTGGGGGTGAGTCACCGGCGTCCATCGCCGGCGGCGAGAAGATCGCCGGTGACAGAAAATACTTTGGGTAGGAAGGATTATGTGAGGTAAGGTGTATGATAAGTATCATACACCATCAACGTTTTAACCGTTCGATTGAATCTCAACGGTCTAAAAAAGAGTTTTACCGGTAGAGACCATAGAAAAGTCTCTATCACAAACTCACCCTTTTTTTTTTTTTAGTTGGAAGAATGATGAAAAAAAATTGTGGTAAATACTTTCTTACAAAAATTTTTCAATTTTGAAAATTAGACATAGAGAAGGTAAAGCTTTTACATATATTCATGTATCCACATTCTTGTAAAAGTCAAGTATTTTGTCTTATCCCATCAACTTACCCACTATAGCCTACTTTGTTATCATAACCTATTACATCTACCATCAGGCTCTAAAGTATGAAACACAATCAAAGGTGTAATTTATGAAGTTGTTAAAATTGAATGATAGATTGTTTAAAGAAAGATAAATGATATGTGACAAAAGTGCTATTTTTTTCTCCAACTCTCTAGAATATTATTTAAGATATTTGCAATATTAAATGTAGAAAAGTCTAGACGCAAATAAATCTGGAATAACTAATAATAATCACATGTAATGACCGGTTAAATGAGAAAGTTTGAGAGTAAAAAATTGTAACCACATATGAAGTCAGTTACTACTTGTTTCTATGACTTACACGACTATAAATAGGCTTTGTATGTTCTTAAACAAGCTTATGTACTGAAGCTTATTCACGTTCCACTTTCTTCCAAAAGTCAAAGTATTTTGTCCTGTAACATTATAGGATACTTTGTCATCATAACCTATTACATCTACTATCAGGCTCTAACGTAAAACACTATCTGCCTTTCAAACCAAAAGCCCATACCCCCTATGTCCATTTGCTCTCAATATAATTACCCAAACATAACCTACACGTATTCACATACAAAAATAACCATCAGTCTCTACGGTACCTGTAAGATTATTTGATGAAAGATCCAAAAGCTGGAGTTGGCTATTTTGGAATATTGATCTTGGAATGATGCCACACAGTTTATTTTCATTCAATAAGAGGGTCTGCAGCGAGATGCTCTTGAACTCTCTGATCTCACCAGTAAAAAGGTTGTTGCTGAGTTGTAACTCATCCAAATATGGCAGTTCATATATCCATGAAGGTATTGTACCGTTTAGTAAGTTATCATAGAACGACAGAATGAGTAAACCTGAAAGAGCGCTTCCCACTTGATACTTTGAAGAGCCATCTGGAGGGGATTTCTGTGAGAAATTGCTGCAGACTTCTGGAACTTGGCCTGATAAATCGTTAGATGAAATATCGAAGAAAATGAGTCGTTGAAGGTTTAAAAAGGAGCAAGGAATCTGGCCATTAAGATGGTTATCACTTAAGTAAAGTGTGTCAAGTTTCGGCATCTGGAACATGTTCTCCGGCAACTCCCCGTGCAAGTTAGAGGAGATGAGATAAAGAGATGTTAAAGAAGAAGACAAGTTTGTTAAAGAGAGAGGTGACACAGAAGACATGTCAGTATTGGAAAAGTCGAGTTCTGTTAGGGTGGTTAAGTTTTTAGCGAGAGCTTTGAAGGTATCCTCCTCTATTGTGAGTTGGTCAGCATAATCTCCATTGAGTGTCAGGCTGACCAATTTGGAGAGATGAGAGATTTCCAAAGGCACATGGCCACTGAAGTTTAAGTTGTATAGGCGAAGAAAGGTCAAGTTCTTGAACTGGCCGAACTCGGGTAAAATAGGGGAGCCTTCAAAGTCAATATCAGAAAGAACTAGGCTTTGGAGATGGCGGAGAAAGAAGAGGCTGCTGTTGGAACTAATAGTGCCCTTAAGAGAAGTGTAGCAACGGAGGTCAAGGCCAATCACATGCCCTGTAACTTCGTCACACATGATTCCACCCCATGTGCAACAATTTGTGCTCTCATTCCATGGTGTTGGATAAACACAGGCATCAAACGAGGAGGTAGGTGAGAAAGAGCCCTTGAATTGGAGAAGAGCGGAGCTCTCATCGGGATGGCATTGAGGCTCAACAGAAGCAGATGAACACCAAACTCGAGAATTGAAGATGAAGAAGAGAAGTACACAAAGAAAAGATAACGAGGATAAGCACCCCATCCCTTGTTTTTTCTTGAGTAATATTTAGTAAGATGATTAGAGCCTTTACTAGTGCTATACTTATATACAAGTCTATCAAATCAGAGCAAGTCTTTCACAAGGGCACAAAGTCATCTCAAGAATTCCAATGAAAAAGATTTCCAATCAATCACAAAATTTCCAAAGGTCCTCCGCCCCACGAGATTACGTATCTAATACAATATTAATTTCTACTGCACCAAAGAATAATAAAGATGCTTTATGAAGTGTATAAAGATGCTTTCTTTACTGGACCAATAAATACTCAAGTTTTGCCTCAAATTGGTGCACGTCAGTTAAATTAGCCGTACTCCCAATGTAGTTTTCTATTTTTTATTTTTGGGGGGTTTTTTTTTTCTCTAAAATTAAATCAATTTCATTATTTACATATCCAATCTCAATTTTTATGTCTTTTTTTATTTTAAATCGAGATAACCTTTTTTATTTTTTATTTTTTATTTTTATATAGAATAATAAGATAAATAAAATAAGATCCATAATTATTATTTTTTTCTTTGATTTTTTTTTAATTTTTATACTTTTTAACTCTAAATTATATATTTTTAACCAAACATATATTTCTCAAACTCAATTTATTTCTAATCAAAATATTTATGAAATGCTCAATCCAATTATCACCTCGGGCTATTATATTCATCATCATGAAATTTGATTGTGATTGATGGACATATTTTTAACCAAACATATATTTCTCAAACTCAATTTATTTATAATCAAAATATTTATGAAATGCTCAACCCAATTATCACCTCGGGCTATTATATTCGTCATCATGAAATTTGATTGTGATTGATGGACATATTTTATTAATGGTAATGAGATGTTTCTGAGTTACATTTTGGTTTCGGTGCTAATCAGCACTTTCAAATTTGTGAATTCTAATATCTCCATTTTGTGATGATCAAGAATATTGCGAGAACATTTTATTATACGAAAATCATCTTATTTCAACTAAGTTTGAATTTTTTAAAAATAAAAAAATTAAAAAAATAATAATAATGTGCACATGAATTGAGATCTTGAAATATAAATACTTAGTTTTGGATAATAAAAAATTAAGAAGAAAAACATTTAGGACGTCCCCTAAAAACAGAATCTCCATACATTAAAAAGTGGGGAAAAAAGCCTTTCAAAAAAAAAAAAAAAATTGGGGGTGGAAAATTGCGACACGCTTTCTTTGACTGGTGTCTTCCCCAGTCAAGCAAATATATTATTTTGAAAAAGAAAGGTTCCAAAACTTTTTTATTTTTCCACCGTATCGTGTTTCCATGCCAAAACTTTCGTATTTTTTTTATTTTTTATTTTTATTTTTTGGCGTTTGTGTCCTTTTTTTAACTTTATATTATTATCCAATTTTTAGGTCCATAACAAAACAATGAATGAACTTGACCCATTTTCTTAAAAATAAAACAAGGAGAACAAACTACATGTAACTTGAAAATTGAACTCAAAAAAAAAAAAAAAGAATCAGAACTTACTGAATTTTTACGAATGACCTTGAATGTTATACTCGATCTCATGTTGGTTTCTAAATTTTAGTTTCAAACAGTGTACTACCCCAAATGTTATTTGATTGTAATTAATGGACATATCTTATTTTCGTAGTAGGAGTCTGAGAAAATAGACTATGGATAGGACACTACTTTTCTACCATCAAATATTTATCAAAAGCTAATAATAATGAGATGTTTTGAGTTATTTTTTTGGTTTTGGTGCTGATCAACACCTTCAGATTGTGAATTCTAATATCTCTATCACGTGATGACTCAGAGTATTACAAGAGCATTTTCGTCTACAAGAATCACCTTATTTTAATTTTTTTTTAAAAAGAAAATTATTAATTTTTTAAATTTGAGTTTTTGAAAATAGAAAAGAAGAAAAAAATATAAATTTGAATTGAGAACGTGAAATATATAACTTATTTTTGGATAAAAAAAATTAAAAAGAAAAAAATTTAGGACGTCCTGTGAAAACAGAATCTACATTCATTGAAAATGGTGTGGAAAGCCTTTCAATAAATAAATAAATAAATAAATAAATAATAAAAAGTGGGGTGGAAAATTGCTACACGCTTTCATTGACTGGTGTCTTCCCAGTCAAGCAAATATATTATTTTGAAAAAGAAAGGTTCCAAAACCTTTTTTTTTTTTTTTTTCCTTCCAAAAAGAAAGGTTCCAGCCGTATCGTGTTTGATATGCCTTCGACCGTCATTGAATTTTTTTTTTTTTTAGCCTTCTGGTTTTTTTTTTTTTGGCTTTTTTTAAAATTTTAACTAGTCTATTACGACAAGATCGGTTGGTTGCCTTTCATTTCTCCATTTTCAAAGTTTATGAACACTTTTATAAGAGTAGACTCGCTTAGTTGAGTAGAATAAAATTCAGCTCTTATCTGAAAAGTTCATTATTGTATCCCATGACTTAAACTTTGGGTCGGAGACATTGGATTTTTTTTTTTTTGGGCGTACGTATTCTCTTCTAACTTGTCATTCATCCAACTTTTAGGTTCATGATAAAACAATGAATGAACTTGACCAATTTTTTAAAAATAAAACAAGAAAAACAAACTACATGTAACTTGAAAATTGAATTCATAAAAAAAAAAAAAATCAAAATTCACTGAATTTTTATGAATGACCTTGAATGTTATACTTAATCTCATGTTGGTTTCTAAATTTTAATTTCAAATATCGTACTACCCCAAATGTTATATTGTTATGCAATTATACCATTAGTCAATAATATGTTAAAAATACGATGAAAAAGTGTTAATTTCAAAATCATTTTTGTTTCAAAGTTATTTTTTTTTTGTCGTATAAGTAATAGGGGGTTTATGAATAAAGAAACATTTAGAAAAATAATTACAACTTGTAGGGGTGGATCATCACACGCGCAGTAGGTGGTGGTCAGTGGTGGAGCCCCGTTGGTCCCAGAAGGGCAGCTATTAATGGGCTCATTTACTTTTATACCTCAATCGCAATGACTTTTTCCAATAAATCCATAATTTGTACGCTTAAAATTTCGAAATCACAAAGATTACTTGATAGTTTTTGTTAGTAATTTCAAATATATTCCAAGATTTAACTTCAAAATATATTCCATCGGAATTTTTTTTCATGTTTAGCTTCTAGCTTTATGGCTCGACTAACATAAAAAGTGTGTTATGACACAGTTGGCCGCTATTAGGACTCGTGGCAAGATCTGTAATAGAGTGCGAAGGTTTGAGTCCTTTTCAAGGCATCTCTACCAACTTTAGGTCCATGAGAAAACAATGAACTTAACCCTTTTTTTTTTTTTTTTTAATAATAATAATGGTGATGTTACTAATAAAAAGGATTGGTAGCTAAAGATTTTAAGTAAACTGTTGGTTTTGATTTCCCAGAAACGTTTAGTACCGCAGTCAAGCCAGTATACCATAGAACTATTCTTAATTATTGAACAAATATTTGATGGTCCTATATATAGTTATGTTCTCATGTTGTTGTATGATTTTCATATATATATATAATGTATATATATATATATGTGTGTGTGTGTGTGTTAAAAGTTTGTGAGAGTTTGAGATGCTGGAGCATTACTTAATGTCATTTGAGTCTTTATATGGGTAGTTTAGTTCCAAACAATTTTACAAAACGACCTGTCGTTTGTTTGTCCAAATTGTTAGTGTTTTGCAGTCGTTTGTTAGTCTACTAGCATGTTTCGTTCAATGTTGAGTTTAGGACCGCTATTGTTAGTAAAATAAGACTTGAAAGCATCTATGAAGGCAGATTTTATTGAAAACGCTCTCTCTCTCTCTCTCTCTTAAAATGGTCGTAATTGATTACATCGTAGTCACATTTTTTGTAGTCTTAATCATGATTATTCTTAATTGACATTCCTCTTAATTTACCGCTCTTGAATTAATGCGGTAAGCTTTTGGAAGGTGGGCACGGGTGTGGAATAAACTTGCTAGTATTCTCAGCAATATATATATATATATATATATATATGAATAAAAAAAAAGTACCACTTAGCTACGTACATTAAAGATTGGGGTGGAAAAACGCAAAACGCTTTCATTGACTGGTGACTTCCCCAGTCAAGCAAGTACATCATTTTGTCGAAGAAAGATTCCAAAACTTTTTAACTTTTCCATACCAACCGGATCGTATTTTATATTCCTTCAACCATAATGGAATCCTTTCAGCTTTATGGTTTTTTAATTTTAACAAGTGTATTACAGCAAGAACTGTTGGTACGTCTATCATTTCTCCATTTTTTAATATGTCTCCATTTTTTAAGTTTATATGCGCTTTTATAAGAATAGACTAACTTAGTTGATTAGAATAAAATTTAGTTTTTTTCTGCTTCCGATGACTTAGATTTTGGGTTGGAACATTGGAATTTTTTTTTGTTGGCTTATTGTCTCCTCGTCTAATTACTTATCTAGGTCCATTAAAAAAACATAATTAACTTGGCCCATATTAAAAAAAATTAAAAATAAAAAAATAAAGAAAACGAACAAACTACATGTAACCTAATGTCAAACCCATAAAATTAACATCAAAACTTACTGGGTTATTTTCATAAATAATCTCGGATTATATATTCACTCTCATATTTGTCCTTAAGTTTTAGTTTCAAATCATACCATCCCGAACTTTTATATTGGTATGCAAATGGCCCATTCTTCAATAATATGTTAAAAATTAGAAAAAAAAAAATTCAAATGAGGGTGATTTAAAGATTACTTGTTTGAGAATCATTTTTCCAGACAAATAAAAATAAGATTCTTTTAAAAAAAAAATATTTTGAATATAATTACCACTTACACGGGAGTAGTACTTGGTGGTGGTTTGGTCCCAGGGGGTAGCTGCCTCCTATTTCAATGGACTCCTTTACTTTTATACTTCAATCACAAATTTTTTTCTCAACCAAGCTCATAATTTTTCCCATTTGAAATTTTGAAATTAATAAATTTACTTAAATTATTTTTCAAAGTTCCAATCATATCCCAAGATTTGATTTCTAAATTATTTCGAATTTAAAATTCTAAATAAATAGAAAAGTCAATTACATAGGATAAGCTCGTAGTTTGGACTTTTCAAAGTTATTTAAATTAGATTACAAAGTTTACGTAAGAAGAAAAAAAATATTTTAAAGTCTGATAAGTTTTTAATTCAAAGTCTGGTTTCTATTCACGCCTTCCTAAAAAAAAAAAAAATTCTTGCTCCTTGGCGATGCGCCAACCAAGGGTGATGATAAATTAAAGGTTTTAGATTTTTTTTCTTTTAATTTTTGATGAATTAATGATTGATGTGTCATTTGCATAACAATATAAAAATTTGATGAAGTATGATGTCTTAAATCAAAAGTCAGTAATCAATACAAATAAGGTGTATAATACGATGGCTATTTATGAAAATAACGCAAACTAATTTGTTGCTTGTGGAGCCTAATAATTATTGTTCTAATTGAGAGATATCATGCATATCAATCTAGAAGAGGTGTGATTTTCTCTTGTAATTTCTTACTTCACACACTGAGGGTGGAGTGCTAAAAAATTTTTGTGCTCTTATTTGTTTGTTTTCTTTTGTGATTAATTACTCTCGATAGTAACTGTTGGCATATGTGTCTATAAACAAATGAGATGTAACATTTTATTGATTTAATTTGAGGAATTTTTTCAATGTTAATTTTGCAGTACGATTGATGCTTTATAAATATCAAAAAACCCTTTATTATTTAATGTGACTTTAAATATTATATATAAGTGTTATATGTAGAGGATAATATTTAAAGTGAAATAATTTAAACTATTCATAATTATTAATTAAAGTTAGGATCTTTAATTTAAAATTACTAGCGCGGTTTATTATATTCCGAATGAAACTATCTTATCTGGATTGCTAATAATAAGATTATTGGAATGAAAGTGCTTTATATAATTTGATTATATAGGACTGAAATATGATTAATTACGAATTTCTAATAATTTCCGTTGTCATATAGAGCATTCAAAATTAATCAATGATGGTCATATACGAATCGATCTTAATTTTGACTAATTAATAAACTTCTATTCATTGCAATTGTATTTTTTGACTTATCGAATAATGATACAAATGAATAGTATCAAATTCTTGGTATATTAAAAATATAATATAATAAATAGTTAGGAATATTAATATACAAGACGAAATTCATTCATTCATAAACAAGTCAAATGAACGATTCTCATAAGTATTGATTTGGAGCTTGAATAATAAGAGTGCTCAATTTATAATTAGATCCTAAATATATTATTAATTAGAGAATCAATGGTACTTAAGGAGAAATATATAATTAAAGAGGTTAACGGAAAATATCTAGCTTTATTTATAAACTGTTTATAGAGGATTGATTTGTATGTAGTGACTATATTAATGAACAATTCAAATCCTTTGAATATAATTAGTTTTATAATTTTAAGAGTGCAATTCCAAATTTTTTGTGGAATAATTTAGAATTAATAATTTTGATATTTTAATTAAGGTGTTAATTAATTGTCAAAATTATTAGAGTTTAAAATTATAATGTCCATAGTTCCTCTCAACGGCTCCATTGAACCATGTGAACATTATTTTATATTGGGTTAAATTTATTAATTTGTAATTGGGAATTCTAAATTAATATTCACATAATAAATTAATTGGATTAATTTTATATTTTAAACAATATGATTATTTAAAATAGTTTTAAATTAAAAAATTATACAGTGTAGTAAGGACCACACTGTAGTTGTGCACCATAAGGTGGTTCACGTTTTATCCACACACAAAGTGTATGTGAAATTTTAAATTTTGACATATGTGGAAAAGCAAAGATTAGTTGTTTTTTATTTTAAATAGTTCAAAATAAAATATCTTCAATTAAATTAAAAAAAAAAAAAGGAAACCGATTAGTGGACAATGGAGCAAAGATTTTAAGGAAGTCTCTCTCCCATGTGTACCAAAAACGCCTACTCTAGGGAGGTAGGGGCATGTGGTTTTTTTTTTTTTTTTTTTCACTATGTGAGGAGTGGATTAATTAATTTAAAAAAATGTGTTAGTTATTTCTCTCTGTAATATTAAATATGCGATGTATCTAAATGGGGAAGAATATTAATTCCTTTTGATAGAAAAAGAAATACATATCTTTTGCCATAGAGTTTCTTCTCCTCCTTTCCTTTACTTTTGTCTCATAAGTAGAGAATGCAAAGTAAATCAAAATTTAGGTGTGTGTTTAAATCCAAAATCAGAAACGCCCACTTGTTTCCTGTTCATCGTGATTTGGAGAACGCGAAGAAAGAATCGTTAGTGTTTTCGAAGGATCTAGAGTTGTCAAGAAGGTTCTTAAAGGAGTTCAAGAATTTCGACATAATCGGACAATGGTCAATCTCTAAACCTTCTTCCTATATTATTTTTCATTAAATTAATATAAATATTATCCTCAGATAACATTTTGAGAAAATTTTTATATGTGCGATGTGATTCATACCATACTTCCACTATTTTTTAAAAAATTGGTTTTTGAAACCAACAGTAACGAATTAGGGCGTTTAACTCTTAATAAATTGAATAAGAGCTTTTAGTTTTTGAGTGAGAGCGATGCTTTAGCATATGTGTTGTCCTCTGTTTTTGTACTCGGGAGGTAGTCCCGGCTATGGTTACCGGTTTATTCCTGGATTTTCAATTAGTGTATCTTTTCAGAGCCAAAAAAAAAAAGGTTTATACTTGCACATTCGTTGTTTTAAATTTCAATTAATGTGGGTTAATTGATAACGGCTATGAAAAGAAGGTTTATACTCGCGATGCTAATAAGCAGTTTCAAAATGTTTTTGATTATTATTATTATTTTATTTATTTATTTATTGGACATATTAGGAGTGAAGATGCATTCACATTCCTGAATCAGTAGGCATCACCATGATAAATTCCATCGGATAGGCAAATGCTTCTATAACTTTTATTTGTAAAAATAAAAAATTACATCAAAATTACTATGACCAAAACCTCAATGGCTTTCACATTTAAGATTCCGAGAGGTAGAATATAATTTATTTATTTATGCACTTTGGCTACATATTAGGAGAACAAGAGACTATAATATAATGTATAAGATACTGGTGTGCACACCTAATGAATAGCACTTCTCATGCGGCTTCCTGTAGAATAGAAGACCAGACAAACTCAAAAATATTAGCAAATAATTATACAACTGATTATTTTATGTCTCAACAAATAACAAGAAAAAAGTAATTTCAGCTAAAAATATATTACCTTTATTTGATAGACTTTTCTGAAGGCACCATTTTCCTCTACTCAATTTCTTCTTTTGCTCCTGCCTCTTAAGGGATCTATTGAGATATATCGCCATTCTCTTCCAAGTCTTTTCATAAACCAATGATCTCCGTTTTTACTGAAAAGCACCACCTTCCAATCAGACATGTCACATTATTTAGACAAAGGAAATCCACACAATCCCGAGTTTCCACTGTATGAGTCATTGTTGAATGTGTTGATTTGCCATCCACTAGGTATTGGACCCACCAATTTGTATTGAGAAAGGTTCAAGTTTGTGAGCCATGGTATATGCCCACCAACCGATCAAGAATCCTCCCAACGAGCTCATTAGAAGAGAAGTCTAACCATTCAGGAGCTCTGCAATGCACCAAAGATCTCGGCAGCGGTCCTTCCAGTTGATTCCCAGTCAGATTAATATAATATACCTCAAAATGTTGCCCTTTGCAAACGTTGCTGGGATGGGAAGTTGTAGTTTGTTCATTTGCAAATAAAGAATTGTGAGAAATTTACTGAAATCTCCCACGCATTGAGGAATTTTGCTACTCAAGTTGTTATGAGATAAATCTACCACCCAAAAGGATGTCATGGTGCAAGTAGAAGTTTGGATTTCTCCTGAGAATTGAATTTTCGATGCTTTAAAGTAACCTAAAAGAGGCGCTGATGGAATTGGAAGAGGTCCTGAAGAAAGGTTGGAACTAAGGTCTAGGTAATGCAACCTGTCTCACGAAAGTGGCTCGATATGGGTCAAAAAGTTGTGAGAAAGATTCAAATTATTCATTAAATCCTTGCTGACTTCCCATAACCATTTTGGAACACTTCCTTGTATTTGGTTATAAGAAAGATCTAGGTTAACTAAATCTTTTGAATATCTAAGGAAGTGTGGGAACTCACTTATGTTGCATGATGACAAACCCTACGTCCTAATGTTATCAAAGGTATAATTTATGGAGTTGTTAAAATTGAATGACAGATTGTTTGAAAAAAGATGAACAATGTCTAGCCATTTTAGCTTTGAAAGCTTTTCCAACTCCTCAGTACCTGTAAGATTGTCTGATTCAAGATCCAATTCGGATTTCTATATATTCCTTACTAGTTACCCTCTTGAATTGCCAGATGAGCTGAAAA
Organism: Ficus hispida; assembly: GCA_025413025.1. Taxonomy (NCBI): domain Eukaryota; kingdom Viridiplantae; phylum Streptophyta; class Magnoliopsida; order Rosales; family Moraceae; genus Ficus; species Ficus hispida. Next base: position 31,826,800 of record CM046374.1, read on the forward strand.
GTTTCTACTCGAAGTATGGGAAAGTTGTGGAACACCAAATCATTCGTGATCACCAGAAGAATTGTTCACGAGGCTTTGGATTTGTAATTTTTGAGAGTGAAGAAGTTGTAGATGAGATGTTATCCAAGGGAAATAGGGTTGATATAGCTGGTACCCAGGTGAGATTGTTTAGCGGCGTCCAAAGAAGCCAGCATATATGCAGAATTCTTGTCGATATGGAGCATGCGTTATTATTGCATTCTCTTATCTTATTAACACCATTCATTAAAAAAAAAAAAAAAAAAAAGTTGATTTCCACTTTCTATTTTTTCCATCAAAGAAATTGCTTATGTGATTTGTTTTTAATTTTAGGTTAAGTTGGATACAGGTATAGAGAATGTCGGGAAAGGGCTACGATCATAGTTCTATTGTAGCAGAATTTAGGTTAACTAAGTTGCTTTGTTGTAGGTGAAAATCAAGAAAGCTGAACCAAAGAAAGCCTCAAATCCACCAGCTGCTCCTGCATATGGTGGCGTTTCTAGGGGTCGTTCTTTCAGTGATGGCTATGGTGGATTTGAAAGTCCTTATGGTGGTTTTGATGGGGTTATGGGCCTGGTCCCTATAGGACACCGGGGGGTGGTCTTGTTGGCAGGCTTGGTAGTGGATATGGTTATGGTAGCGGTAGTGGCGAGTTTGGTGGGGGTTATGGATGCTTTGGTGGCAGTAGCTTAGGTGGCTACCGAGGTGAATCGTCCTTTGGTTATGCTAGTCGATTTGGACCTTATGACGGTGGTTTTGGCGGGGGTTATGGTGCAAGCGGTTTAGGTGGATATGGTCATGGTGGTGAAGGCTATGGAGGATATGGCAGCTCAGGCTATGGTGGTGGCGGTGGTGGTTATGACTCTGGTCCAGGTGCTAGTTATGGCGGAGCAGGAGGGCTTTATGGAAGGGGAGGCTGTAGTGGCAGTAGTTGGTATCACCCTTATGCAAGGTAGAAAAGAAGGGCACTAGTCAGTCAGTATCTTCCTTATGCGAGCTAGTAATGAAGCCATTTTTATGCAGTTGCTTAAGCTTTTGCCTATAGAAGTATGTCGCAGGTTCCTCTAGTTTTGTTTCTTGCGCACTGATAGGCAATTCGTCTTGTCTGCTAGAGATTCCCAACTACTGTATGGCTTAGTCAAGCTTAAACTATCGGAAGAGCTTTCTATTAGACATATAAATTCTATTGTATGGCTTAGACAAGTTTAATAGATTGCTTCAAGCTAGTGGTTGGTGTTCCTCTTCTAGTTTAATTTTAATATAGCGTGTTGCAGATTACAGCTTATTGTAGTGCCTGTTTCGATCTGCTTTAGTCCGTTATAGAATGTTAAAAATCTGATTTAGTGTAGCACCTTTAGTATGACGGACTTAGAAATTTTGTTTCTTTTGCAACTGAGAACATAACCCATGATAACTAAGCTAACCTAAGATAAGATTAAGCTTGTTAGTGTGCCCTTCGGTCGTCTTAGATCTTTTATATTTTTCGTTACAACAGGAAACGAAATGAGTGACAAGCTATTTGGGTGCTGCCATTTTTTATCAATTCTTACTTAAGATTGTTCCGTGGTTGCCTGGCTTGATGTAAGCTTCAAATCTCTATCTCCTATTGGGTTGATTCTGTTTGTAATCCCCCAACTATAGGCTGAATCTCGTTTTGCTATTTAACTTTTAAAACCTCTTTGAATGAGTCTCCAATCTATCAAGTTGTCCCAAATTAGCCGATGGCCTCATCTGATTGTAGTAGGAGTTAACTTTGTAATTTTGCATGCTTAGGGAATGACTTTTAGGAAGGAGTATGTACCTTTTCCCGTCATATCAAGACTAATTGGGGACAATCTGGCAGATTAAGGTCTTGTTTTGGGCATTTTACAAGTCATTAAAATGAAATTTGGCCTATGGTTCGGGACTAAAACTGAAATTAGCCCTCTCCTAGTTTCCTCGTTATTCACTTGTTTTATTTTATTGTATTTTTTTCATCACCGCATTATGTGATGAGAAAAAAATATTGCTACCAAAGGATGAGAAAAAGGCTTTGTTAAAAAAAAAAAATTTGTATCTCATGTCAGCAATGATATATATATATATATATATGTATGTATATATATGTCCCCCGAACTGAATATATTAGTAAAATGAATGACAATTTCTTCTGCTTCTAATATTATGCTCTCAAATTTCTGTCAGCTTTTTTGTGTTGTGTTGGGTGCCTTTTGTTTTGTTTTTTTTTTTTTAGTGACAATGACAGATCTCATCATGCTCAGCTTCTAATTGCTACAAGAAAATCTAGATCCAAGTGTAATAAATTCGTTTATATGTAATAGATTCTATTAAAATCTAGTCTAGCCAAACAAACATGGTTCTTTGTTTTCATTAAGGGGGAAAAAAAAAAAAAACATAGTTCTTTCAATCTGGTGTGGATGATTTTTTTTCAAGAGATGGAGGTTTATGGGGTTGATCGGCAAAAGGGAAGTGAATGAGCTGGTATTGACTTCGAGATCGACTATCACTGCTATGTGAAGTTTGACTCTGGGGAAGACCTCAGCAAGCATATTGAGAACTGCAGATTTAGGTCTACGACTTGCGAAACCATGGCGTGTAATGCTGTGTTTTCTTAGAGAAACGCAGAGAAAAGTGACTCTGCTTGTGCCTTAAAGATAATTCCATGCGAATAGTCGTGCTTAGAGAACGTGATGAGATGTGAAATGAAAGACATAGTTCATGTCCGATGAGGCTTGTGAGTCACCCTTTCTATGCAGTGGATTGGTCCCCTTTACCTCATTCTGCACCCGAACAACATCGGTTGGATGTTCTCCATTCTCACCTGCATTACGATCGTCGAAGTAGTCACGAGGAAGCTTCTGAAGAGGTTTTGAAACAGCAAGTGGACCAATAGGAGAAGATATTTTGAATTTAAAAACTTACTTGTTTTCCGGTTTTACTTGAGGGACAAGTTATCTCGTAGGCTTTCTTAAACCATGTATGTTCTGATAGTATCGCTCTCTAGCAGCTTTGCATTTTAACAGTACTTAAATGGTTCAACCTTATTTTCCTCAACAAAACAACATATTGGGTACCAATTCGCAAACATTAAGAACTTCTCATGTTGCATGGCATGGCGGGCATCAACGTCCAATCAATTGGCGAATGCTCGAGATGTGAGATGCAAGATTGTTAAAATTTGCGGTCAAGGATCTTGAGACAAAGATAAGACGATTATTACTGAAAAGACCAAAACAAGGATTATGGAGAAACTAGAGAAAGTCGGCATGTGAATCAGAGAAAGCTGAAAGCTAAATGCAATGACCAAGTTTCCTCTTTGCATTGCTATCTGCTCTCCAAGGTTTATTGTCTTAAATTTGTTTGGCTATTTATTTTTCATCTTCTTGTGTCTTTAATAAAAGATGAGAATTGAGAATACACGCAATTTCTTTTGAATCTAGGACTCAATGCATTAAAAACAATTCAATCACGGACTAAATACCAATTGAGCTACGACAAAAGTAATCGGACTACATTAGGATATTTGCGTTAGAGACAAACAAGATAAAAAGGAAAAAAAAAAAAGAAAGGTTTTAACACTTGTGTTTCTTAAGATTCTCAATTTTGATATTATTGTCCTTGAAAATATTTTCTTGACAATTTAAACTTGAATTTACATAACGATAACAATTAACTGTAATAGTTTTTTTTTTATTTTTAATTTTTGAGAAACTACTTTAATAGTTAATGAGTTAAATTTCCGATTAAAATTAAAAACATAGTTTTATTAGCACTCATGCCCTCTGTATTTCTCTATCAATCCACTTTGACACTTTCTCTATCAATTAGTGACATAATTCTTTAAAATCTGGATCGTCCTTTTTCACGATGTCACCGAACATCTCTAATTTAACTTTTTTTGTAAACAAGAAATTCTAGTAAATACTATTTTTGCGAAAGTGAAAGAAAATAAATTGCAAAATTTTAAAATATCTAAAATAAATAACAATAAAGAAGCAAATTGATTATTCATTCAATAAATCCTATCTATTTCAAATATTTGAAAATCATCTTAATTTCTTCTTTTAGTTTCGTAATAACAAATTCTATTTACTATTTTTTAAGCTGAATTAGTAAAAATTTACTAATGGGTAATCCAATGTGGGAAAAAAAAATTAAATTTTTAATTTTAAATTTCAGTATTTACTTTTGTATTTAGAAATTAAATGATGTGGGTTCCACTTAAAAATAAGAAATTGATTTTCTTGGTAAGATGGAACTCGTCTCCTACATACGGGAATAAATTCATTCCTCTAAAAAAAAAAAGGAAACAACTAACTCTATATCAAATATATCCTTATTATTATTTAATTATTTTTTTCATTTAAGAATAATTTCATAATTACAGTAATTATATTTCCAATCATTCTAATTTTTTTAAAAATAAATAATATAATAGAAATTTAATTCTTCAAATAAATAGTTTTTTTGATAGATTAATAAATATTTTAATACAATTTTAGAATTTAATTTTGTATAATTTAAATTTTTTATGAAATTAATTTCTGATTTTTACAATTCCTGATAAGAAAAAGTGCTATAATTTATGCTTTGTTTAGTAATCCATTCCATTTCAAACTAAAATATATTTTTTATCTCAATTTTTATTTTTTTTAAAAGATTTTATTTTTTCTGAAAAAATTTTTGTCTTTTCTAAAAAATTCAACAAAAATTTTCAACTCAAATTAAAAAATTTTAACTCAAACTCATTCACCAGAGACCTTTAATTACTATTAATGATTAGATTAGAGTTACCAAATTATAAAAAAGAAAAGAAAATACATTAGTGGTAAAAGAAACGGCACCGTTTAGAGTTTCAAACAAAATTTTTGGAAGATTAAAAAAAAATAAAAAATTCACCCCTCAAGAGAGTACAAGAGCACTGACTTTGGACGTCGTGCCTTTCTCGCTCTCTCTCTTCTTCTTTCTCTCTCTTCGGCGCCGGCGATTCAACTCAGTGAGTCATGGGCGGCGAGTTGCGGTGCGAGATCGCCCAGAACGCGTACATAAAGCTGGTCCTCCACGCCCTCAAGCACAAGACCTCCGGCGTCAATGGCGTCCTCATCGGCCGCGTCTCCCCCCAAAACGACGGTGTTGTGGAGATCACCGACTCCGTCCCTCTCTTCCACTCCCACCTCGGCCTCCTCCCCCAGCTCGAGATCTCCCTCATCCTGGTACACGCCCAAGATCTAACCTTTGTGTGTGTGTGTACACATATACATATATATGTGTGTGTGTGTGTGCATATATATATATGTATGTATTTATGTTTATGTATGTTATAGATGTGTTAGATGCTTGTTTCTTCACAATTCGTATGATTACTGGCGAAATTTCTGGTGAAGTGAGTAAATTTCGTGTTTTTGGGGCTTAATTTTTTCCCCTTTAGTTTAATTTTGCTTCGATTGAACTGACCTGTACAAACGTTAAAATAAATATACATATATATATATGTGTGTATCTATACACACACCAAGGATTGTTTCACAATAGATGTTTTTTTTCTGTATAATTCGTTGAATTATCGGGAAAATTTCTCACAAAGTTCTGTTTTCTAATCTTAATTATAATATACGTACACACAGATATATATATATATATATAGAGAGAGAGAGAGAGAGAGAGATCTAATGATGCTCTCTCTCTCTTCATACATAAATATATACATATATATGTATAAATATATACATATATATGTATAAATATATACATATATATATATATACTTTACAATTGTTTTGGTTGAATTTGAACTCATCAATTGGATCAGATAGAGGAGTACTATGCAAACAAAGGGGTGAACATTGTGGGCTATTTTCATGCCAATGAGAGATTTGATGATTTTGAGCTTGGTGGTGTGGCCAAGAATATTGGCGATCACATATCTCGTTACTTTCCTCAAGCGTCTATTCTTTTGGTGCGTGCTTGAATTTGAATTCTTGTGATGCGATCTTGTGTGGTTTTTTGTGGGAATTGAGATAATTTAATTATAAACTTATTTTTTCTCTTGATGATTTTGTAGTTAGATAATAAAAAGCTTGCAGCTTTGGAAAAGTCTAAGGATCGGAGCCCTGTTATGCAGGTTAGAGATCATTTTCGTTATTATTCTTGATGAGAGATTATGTACATCTTTTGTAATCAGCTTAAGGGTATTGTTAGCTTTGCAGTATGTAATTTAACTTTGATGTGGTTTCTAGTCTAGCTTTCAAAGGTGAAAATTGTTTTTCTTTTGCTCTGAAATGGCATGTGTGAGATTGGGTATGCTTTTATAAGTTTTTTATCTTTAAGCTCAAGATCAGGTGAACATAAACTGGTATTTTGTAATGCCTACGGAATGTGGATAATTCGCATGGTTTTTGGTGTTATCAGTACGAAAATAATAAAAATCATAAGTGGTGCCCAGCACCACATCACATACAAAGTCAGTCTCATATGCTTGGGGGACGACCCATGTGAGTTTTGGAGACGGGCATCAGCATGCCCAATATGAGTACGCTTGAGTTTTCAAGTACTTTATCTTTATACTATGATTTTCTCTCGATGTAAATGCTTATTATTGGTGATTAAGACTGTTACCCTGGGAATGATGTATTGTCATGACCCGTACAGTTTGGACATAACATGTTCCAATTTCTACTTCAATTCTAATACAACCTTTCATTTCGTGTTTTTTTTTTTCCTCCCTAAAACCAGCTTTATACAAAGGACGCATCCAAAAACTGGAAGCTAGTTGGATCAGATGCAGGGTACCGTCTGACCACCAAGGAGCCATTAGCAAATGAGGTTCTGTTGGATTATATTTCAACTGAAAAATGGCAAGATGTTGTCGATTTTGATGACCACCTTGATGACATTAGCAAGTGAGTTTTACATATGCTGCAATCTTCAATTTCTTGTTTTTCGTCCGATTCTTCATGTTTTCACTTTTTTGAATTGATAGTTGAAAGTTGAAAGTTGAAACTTCACAAAACTGATAATTTTTTTTTAACCTTTTGGATGGCAGGGACTGGCTGAACCCCGAACTCTTCAAATAAATTGGTCTTCTTTTTGGCAATTGTGCTTGTTGACATTCGTGCTTAGTTGTTCATGTTGGATTTTAGATGACAAGGCTCGACTAATTAGAGAGTCAGGATCACTTTCACAAGGAAATATTTTCCATTTTAAATAAACTTTTCAGTTATCTACAGCTTGTTTGTGAAAACTACGGGTGTCTTATTCATCAAGGCATTTGGGGCCAAGTTTATAGTTGTTGAATTGAAAGCAAGTTCATTCATTTTGGGTTTTATTAGTATCAGTGTTATTGTTATTAGTTTTCTAGATTAAATCTTAATTGAAGTGGGTAAGTAATTGGAGTATGGTCGTCAAAAGAAGATTTATATTCGCAATGTCGATAAGCCATTTCAAAAGGTTTTCGATTATTTTTCTTATTTTTTTTCCCAACATAACAGGATTGAATGATGCAGAGAACTTTTATTTGTAAAATACAAATAACAACAAAAATTACTTTGACCAAAACCTCAATGGGTCTCACATTTAAGATTCCAAAAGATAGAACATAATTTATTTATTTATGCACTCTGGATACATATTAGGAGAAGAACAAGAGTTTATCATATAATAGATAAAATATTGACTGGTGTGCAGACCTAATGTATAGTTCTTTTCATGCACCTTCTTGTAGAGTAGAAAACCCGATAAACACAACAAGATTAGCAAACAGTTATACAACTGATTATTTTTTGTCTCTAAACATAACAAGAAAAAAGGTAGAGTTTCAGTTACAGAAATATTACCTTTATTTTAGAGACTTTTTCAAAGGGCACCATTTTCCTCTTGCTTCTTAGTTTCTTCTTCTGCTCCTGCCTCTTAAGGGAGTGATTGAGATATGTGGCCGTTCTCTTCCAAGCCTTTTCAGAAACCAATGATCACCACTTCTACTGAAAAGCACCATGTATCCCACAGATATCCCGATCACCATTCCGCTTGCGTAACCCATCATCACCACCTTCCAATCAAACATGCCTTCGTCGTGCTCTCTGTCATCACCTTGATTGGGTTGCGCCTCTCTGTTGCCGCATAATTTAGACAAAGGAAATCCGCACAATCCTGGATTTCCACTGTATGAGTCGTTGTTGAATGTGTTGAATTGCTGTCCACTAGGTATTGGTCCCACCAATTTGTTCTGAGAAAGGTTCAAGGATGCAAGCCATGGTATACCCGCCAACTGATTAGGAATCCTCCCAACAAGGTCATTAGAAGAGAGATCTAACCATTCAAGATTAGTCAAATTTCCCAATGATGATGGTATAGTACCATGCAACTTATTGTGAGAAAAGTTGAGACCCTTGAGTGACTTAAGCCTTCCAATCGATTGCGGAATCTCGCCCGTGAAATTATTGCTTGAGAAATCAATGGTTTTCAGAATAGTTTGGATTTGCACCAACTCATCCAAACCTTTCATAGACACCACTATTGTATATGAGTAATGATGCATGAAACTGTCTCCCGTATACTTCATTCTGACATTGTCTGCATTCATCATAGCTGTGAAATTCTCAATATATCTGATTGGAAGAGTACCCCTGAACTCGTTGTGGGAAATATCCAGGATTCTTAACTGACGAAAGGGAGATCTAGTTTTAGGATTCCCAATGGAACCATTAAACTTGTTAGCTTTCAGGACTAGAACCTGTAGCTTCGGAAGAGATTCTAGCCAGTCAGGGAACGTGTCTCTTAACTGGTTGTTTCCAACATCAAGAACTTCAAGATATCTGCAATGCTTCAAAGATCTTGGCAGCGGTCCTTCCAGCTCATTCCCATTCAAATTAATAAACTCCAAACTGTTGCCCTCTGCGAATATTTCGGGGATGGGGCCGTGTAGTTTGTTCATTCGCAAATCAACAACTGCGAGACTTGTATTGAAATCTCCAAGGCATTGAGGAATAATTCCACTCAAGTTGTTATGAGATAAATCGAGCGTCTCAAGGGATGTCATGTTGCAAATAGAAGTTGGGATATCTCCTGAGAACTGATTTTTCGAGGCACTAAAGTAGACTAAACCAGGTGGAATTGATAGAGGTCCTGAAAAAAATTCGGAACTAAGGTCTAGAATTATATAAAATATTTGCAATACTATATGTAGATAAGTCCAGAAGCAATCAAATATAGAATAACTAATAATAATCATATGTAATGGCGGTTAAGTGAGAAAGTTCTAGAGCAAAAAATTGTAACCACACATGAAGTCAGTTACACTTGTTTATATGACTTACACAGCTATAAACAGACTTTGTATGTTGTTGTAAAGGTATAGCTAAAAACAAGCTTATGTAATAAGGTTCTGTTTGGATCACGTGCTCATTTTTTAAAAGGAATTTTGAAAAAAGATAGACGGTCTCTGATAAAAGTGCAGCTTATTTCTTCAACTTTCTAAATATTATATAAAATATTTGCAATATTATATGTAGAAATGTCTAAGCAAACAAATCTAGAGTAACTAATAATAATCACATGTAATGCCTTTCAAACCAAAAACCCGTGCCCCCTGTGTCTATTTACTATCAATATGCTTACCCAAACACAACCTACACCTATTCACATACAAAAATAACCATCAATCTCTAGCTTTTTAAACTTTGAAAGCTTTTCAAACTCCACTGTACCTGTAAAATTATTTGATGAAAGATCCAACATCCAGAGTGCGGCCTGAAGGAATATTGATCTTGGAATGATGCCACACAGTTTATTTTCACTCAATGAGATAATCCGTAGCGAGGTGCTCTTGAACTCTCTGATCTCACCAGTAAATTGGTTGTTGTCGAGTTGTAAATACTCCAAATATGGCAGTTCACATATCCATGAAGGTATTGTACCGTTTAGTAAGTTATCAAAGAGCGACAGAATGGTTAAATTTGAAAAAGAGAAATTGCTGCAGACTTCAGGAAGTTGGCCTGAGAAATTGTTGTTTGAAAGATATAAGGCCCTGAGTCGCTGAAGGTTTAAAAAGGAGCAAGGAATCTGGCCATTAAGATGGTTATCCCTTAAGCTAAGTTCCTCAAGTTTCGGCATCTGGAACATGTTCCTCGGCAACTCCCCGTGCAAGTTAGAAGAGTGGAGAAAAAGAGATGTTAAAGAAGAAGACAAGTTTGTTAAAGAGAGAGGTGACACAGAAGACATGTCAATGAAAAAGTTGAGTTGTCTAAGGTTGGTTAAGTTTTTAGCGAGGGCTTTGAAGGTATCCTCCTCTATTGTGAGTTGGTCAGGATAATATCCACCGAGTGTCAGGCTGACCAATTTGGAGAGATGAGAGATTTCCAAAGGCACATGGCCACTGAAGTTTAGGAAAGACAGGTCAAGATCGGTCAAGTTCTTGAACTGGCCGAACTCGGGTAAAACAGGGGAGCCTTCGAAGTCAATCCAAGAAAGAACTAGGCTTTGGAGATGGCGGAGGAAGAAGAGGCTGCTGTTGGAACTAATAGCGCCCTTAAGAGTAGTGTAGCAACTGAGGTCAAGGCCGATCACATGCCCCGTAACTTCGTCACAGGTGATTCCACCCCATGTGCAACAATTTGTGCTCACATTCCATGGTGTTGGATGAACACAGGCATCAAATGAGGAAGTAGGTGAGAAAGAGCCCTTGAATTGGAGAAGAGCGGAGCTCTCATCGGGATGGCATTGAGGCTCAACAGAAGCAGATGAACACCAAACTTGAGAATTGAAGATGAAGAAGAGAAGTACACAGAGAAAAGATAACGAGGATAAGCACCCCATCCCTTGTTTTTTCTTGAGTAACATTTTAGTAAGATGATTAGAGCCTTTACTAGTGCTATACTTGTATACAAGTCTATCAAATCAGAGCTAGTCTTTCACAAGGGCACAAAGTCATCTCAAGAATTCCAATGAAAAAGATTTCCAAATCAAAACACAAAATTTCCAAAGGTTCTCTGCCCCACGAGATGTTTACGAATCTAATAGAATATTAATTTCTAGTGGACCAAAGAATAATAAAGATGCTTTATGAAGTGCATAAATATGCTCTCTTTACTGGACCAATAAATACTCAAGTTTTGCCTCAAATTGGAAGCACAGTGGATGATTTCTTATAGTCCGTTTGTGGCAACAACTCCAATCGTAGGACGTCCCTATATACAGAATATATATACATTGAAAGTGGGGTGGAAAGCCTTTAAAAAAAAAAAAAAAAAAAAGAAAGTTGGGGTGGAAAATTGCTATACGCTTTTATTAACTGGTGTCTTCCCAGTCAAGCAAATATATTATTTTGACAAAGAGAGGTTCCAAATCTTTTTTATTTTTCCATACGAACCGTACCGTGTTTGATACGCCTTCGACCATAATTGATTTTGTTTTTTTTTTTATAGCTTTATGGGATTTTTTTTTTTTTTTTAATTTTAATGAGTGTCTTACGGTAAAATCGGTTGGTCACCCTTCATTTCTCCATTTTTTAAGTTTATAAACGCTTTGTAAGAATATACTCGTTTAGTTGATTAGAATAAAATTTGGTTCCTATCTAAAAAATTCCTTATGACTTAAATTTTGGGTTAGAGACATTGGACCGTGTGTATATTTTTTTTGGTGTAAGTGTCATCTTCTATTTTGTCATTTATCTAACTTTTAAGTCCATGACAAAACAATAAATGAACTTGACCGAGTTTTCAAAAAATAAAACAAGAAAACAACTACATTTAACTTGAAATTGAATTCATAAAAAAAACAAAAACAAAATTTACTGAATTATTACGAATGACCTTAAATGTTATAGGTTTCTAAATTTTAGTTTCAAATATCGTACTACCCCAAATGTTATATTATTACGTAAATGTGCCATTAGTTAATAATATGTTGAAAATTAGATGAAAAAGTGTTAATTTCAAAATATTTTTTTGTCATATAAGTAAAAAGGGGTTTATGAATAAAGAAACATTTAGAAAAATAATTACAACTTGTAGGGGTGGACATCATACTTGAATTGGAGAAGAGCGGAGCTCTCATCGGGATGGCGTTGAGGCTCAACAGAAGCAGATGAACCGCAAACTGAAGAACTGAAGATCAAGAAGAGAAGTACACAGAGAAGAGATAATATCTCTTGTTTTTCTCTTATTTGTCTGTCAAATCAGCGCAAGTCTTCACAAGGACACAAAAGTCATCTCTAGAATTCCTACGGCATTTTCCATTTTAAAAATATTTCCAATAATGTTCACCATCAAAGACACACAATTTCCACGGCTCTCTGCCTCTCGAGATATTTACGTGTCATCCATTCCTTCAACAAGACTAATCCTACACGTATTTTTTTCAAAAAAAGAAAAAAAAAAACTATGACTTTTAAAAAATACATTTTATCACATTAGTCTTACACTTATTCAAAATCTTTGTTAAGCAACGTTACATCTCAACTTCTGGACCTTTATGAAGTACATGAAGATGCTTTTATCATTGCTGATTCAAAACTAATTTTACCTATAATCCCTACTTGACTCGGTGAAGAATATAGCAGACATGTTTAATATATACAATATAATGATTAACAAGTAGAAAAATATGTTAGCATAGCGAGAATTACCAATGCTTAACGGGGAAAGTACTTGAATAATATAAATTTAAAAATCATTACACCAATATGACACTAAATAATAACATTAGATCAATATAACATAAAGTTAAACTAAAATAAATTAAAGTTATATTGTATTAGTTAAGATGGAGAAATTTGTATTATATTAGTTAATAGATAAAAAAAAGGTGATTAATTAAGTAATTTCTCATTCTTTTTTCCTTTTTAATCTGTTTTGTTTGTTTTCAACCAAAAAAAAAAACGTTTTTTTTTGTTTTTAGGGGTCATTCAAGTTTGCGGGGTACTTTACCCATTCGTTCCTTCAACGAGGCTGATCCTATAAATCCCACATTAGCTTGTATACCAGAATATTCAGAAGAACCATAACTTTGAAGAAAATTCATTTATATCGTTACGTTATGCATACGCTACACCTCAACTTGGACCTTTCTGAAGTACAAAAGATGCTTGTGTTACGGATTGAGCTAATTTTACCTATTATCCCTATTTGACTCAGTGAAGAATTTTGCAGTGCGGGTCATGTTTAACATATAGTTCAAAAATAGGATAGTACAAAAATATTTTTAATATTAGAAGTGTTAAAAAAAAAAATTTATATTCTTTTGTGATCCATGTGTATGTTATTTCTAATCATATTTTTACTTTTTGTCATCATTATCAAAATTTAAAACTCATAAAAATAAAGTTTAAGTATTTAAATAATAGATAAATTACTTATATAGTTCATAAACTTTTAACATTATATAATTTTGGTCTCTGAACTTTTTTTTTTTATAGGTGGAATGTCTTTAAACTTTTAAATGTTACCACACATTTCCGTTAAATTTAAACAGAAAATGTTAGTTATTTGGTCAAAAGTGGTGCTAATGACTATGGATTATGTTAAAAAATTAACGGAAAAGAATATTACGACAACGTTTTTATAGTTTACGATCATTCCAAATATTAAAAAAAAAAAAAGAACAAGAAATGTTCCTAAACTATTAAAATATTACTATAAAAGTCATTTATGTTAATTTTTAAACGAAATTCTTTAGCAATTTGGTCAAAAAGTGTTACAAACTATCGGATTACGTTAAAAAATTGATATAAAAGACTATTATAGTAACATTTTAATAATTTAGAGACATTCCAACTATGAAAAAAATTCAGAAATCAAAATTATATAAAGTTAAAATATAAAGATCAACTTAATAATTTATCATTAAATAATTAAGAAATTAAAGCTATCTTAATGACTAGATGAAAATACCATCTTAACGACCAGATGAAAAGGCCAAGACACCAATTACAGTGAGGAGTATACTCGATTAGAAATTATTTTTTTTCCTAATTTTTTTTTTCTTTTTTTTGGGTCGAAAAGTCAAAATTTGTCATTGGTATATCATTTTCTCTCCATTAAAGAATCAGGAAGACTGACAAACTGTTGACTCGGAAATCCAGAAAAGTATCCAACATTATAGTGAGGAGTAATAACTACTAAATGTGAATGATGTTACATCCTTAATTAACGTGCTTTCTGATAGTTTTCTTATGGAATCCAACCAATGAATACTCAAGGTTTGCCCCGAGCTGGACGCGCTAGAATTAAATTAGCGGTGTTGAATGAAAAATTTCTTACTTTGTTATCATGAAATTTAATTGTGATTGATGGACACAACTAATTTTCATGGTAGGATCAGAAAAAATACCATCCATATAGCTATGTTTTTTAACCGTAGTATATATCAGAAGCTAATAGTAACAAGATGTTAATAACTTCCATTTTCTTTGGTAGCAAGGACCTTTGGTTTGTGAATTTCGAAATCTCCATCATGTGATGAACCAGAGTATGGCAAGAGTATTTTCTTCTTGAACTTACCTTAAAAACAAGTTTTGATAGTCTTATTTTTATTCATGTATATAATTCATTTTATATATACGGACAATTAAATCTCAACTTATTTTATTGGCTGCACTAATATTCATTTCATCCTTTTATACATCTTTCCTAGCTCTATATAAATGTATAGTTTGTTTATGTAAATAATATAGAATAGAGTCAGAGGAAATATGTTAGGGGGACTTGTATGACAGTCATGGACTCATGGAGATTGCCCCAAATTAATAATAATGACGATGATGGTGATAATTTAATAAAAATAATAGAACTATTATTATTATTATTAAAAATTGTTCTGGAAAGGGAAATTACGTTCTACATCAAAGAGATACGAACAATATAATTCAGACATGAAAAGCCTAAAAGCACAAGAAGACCGTTTTGACGGTAAATAATTCAAATAAAATATTTATAGAGATTTAAAAGGGAGAAGTGAGTACCGAGTTCAAAAACCGGAAACCTAAATAGATTTCCCAACGCTACAAGCACGGGTCCATAATATCTGCGCAAGTCTCCGCAAGGGCACAAAGTCATCTCAAGAATTCCTATATCATTTTCCAATGAAGGAATTTCCAATAATGTTTGCAATCAAACACAAAATTTCCACGGCTATCTGCCCCACGAGATATTTACGTGTCATTTGTTCCTTCAACAAGGCTGATCCTGTAATCCCACGATAGTGTGCACAACATAATACTTGTGATTAGAGATATAGTCTAACGATAATATTAGACGTGATATTAACTAAACGTACAATATGAATTTCTCTTTAAAAAAAAAAAAATCAAAGTCATTGTTACGTTATGCAAATCTTACACCTCAACTTCTGGACTTTTATGAAGTACAAAAAGATGCTTTCATTACTGATTGAGCTAATTTTACGCAGGGCTGAACATTTAAACCGAGAACCGAACGAGACCGCCGGTGACAGCCCAAAACTGGCCGGAGAGTCGGTGACATGTCAGCACCGAGATTGCTCGGGCAGTTAACCGAACCGATCATCACCGGAACGGGCGGTTACGGTTCTGAAGTTTTTGG
>CM046374.1:31842468-31876062 GCA_025413025.1 Ficus hispida
GGAATCCAAGCTTGTGAACCAACTTCCAAACCTAGAGGTAAACCTTATGACCTTAAACCTTTCTAATTTGAGCTTAAATTTGGGAAATTTAAGTGTATTTCCATGTTTGGGATGTAAGAGCATAAGCTCATTTTCTTATGCCATGCAATAAGTTATGTGCTTGATTAGGGTGCTAAGGTCTCAATTGTGGTTTGGTTATGTTTATGCTTGATTGAATGTTAGGGTGCATGTTAGATGCATGATGGATTGGAACGTTAGAAACGATTGCATGTGTGACTTTAGGCTCCCGCTGTGGTCGGTTGAGGTAGCGTGCACGTTTTAGGACGTAAAACGAAATTAAGAACCGAAACTGCCAGTCTCGGGTCAAGACTGGGCAGTGTTCTGGAAATGGTATTTTGAGGCCCTTAGAGGCCGAATTTGAAGAAACTCAAAACTACAAAGTTGTAGATAAGGGTTTTTCCTAGAGGGCAACGCGGACCGTTTTTCAAAATAAGGCTCCAATGGCCTCCGTTTTTACAAAAAACCCGTGGCTAGTTTGCCCAGACCCAGTTTACAGGGTCAGCCAGTTTCAAATTAAACTGGTACGATCCAAGCAGAACTGGACTTTTCGTAAAACACGAAAGTTTTAGGATTTTTCAAGATCTAAAACTTTCGTGAAGACAACTTTTTCAAATTCAATTCAGATTTTTAAACTGACACGGATTTCTATAGAGTGTGCAGGAAACAAGAAATTCCTGCACAGGATTTTCTAAAACATACAGGAAAACTGTATTTTTGCACCAACACCAATGTTTTGACTGTGGGAAACTACTCCAAAGGCAGTTTTCAACAGTTAATAATTTTTACAAACCTTTCTCAAAGAATTACAATTTTTTCAAAGTTAAACTAGAATTTTTGAACAAAGAGAACTAAGTTTTTCCAAACAAAGAGAAAAACAAGTTTTTGGATTCAAAAGTTATCTTACTTTTGGTAACAAAACAATGATGGACGGTAACCGGGAAGGATACCCGAGTTACGGGAGGGAGTCCAAAGCCCAAGTTGACTTAGGATAATTGAACTAAGTTTGACTACCTCAAGGGTTACTCAAGGTAACCCAACAAGGTATAAAAATTGAGTTTGATCTTAAAACCCAAAAAGGATTAAAATTAAAAATGACAAGGCATAGCCAAGGTTAGGATGATACCTAACCTATTCATATATGATTGGGATTAATACCCAAGGTTATCTTAAGTAACCAAGTAAGTCATCATAAGTTATAAGGGAGACTTACAGCTAGAATTTCGTAGGCATGTTGGTATGGTCACCAACATTCCACAATACTAATTAGACCCTTACCTATGTCTTCATCAAGCAGGAGGAAGCCTGCGGCTACCCGGAAGAGGAGCAGCTTTACGTAGGACATAGTAAAAGAGGTAAGTACAAACCTCACCTGCAGTATGGAAAATAATAAAAGATATTTTCCAAGTATACATGCTATGCTATGTTATGCTATGCTATAATGCTATGCTATGTTATAATGCTATGCTATGTGATGCTATGCTATGTTATGATATGAGATGCCATGTAATGATGTGATGCTATGACATGTTACATATTGTGCCATGTTTTCTAAATGTCATGGTTTTAAAAATGTCATGTTTTCAAGAATGCCATGATATGGCAAATGTTAAGTTTGGATTTGACCTTGTGACATCATGAAGCATGTTCACTAATATTGAACCACATGGTAAGATAAATCAAGTAAGGTGTCGTACCAACCTCCCGTGATCGAGGAGGCTAGAGGTTTCAGTTGTGACATTTACCTTCCGTGATCGAGAAGGGTCAAGTTATAATTCCCAGAACTGTTAGGGCCTTGCAAACCCTAGCTTTGTCTGGAGGCTGCGCGCTTTTGGTACGGACACTAGGGGCCCACATGTAATCAAGATAATGAGTAAAAGTGCCTAAAAGATTTATAATTGGACATAATCGGATCATGCATAAACTACATGATGATTGATATGTTACTTGATGTTTGAAAAGATTTTTGTGAGATCATGTTTGTACTTGCTGGGCGAAAGCTCATTTGTATATTCCATACTGTAGGTAAGACGCCTGCAGCATTACTTGATGGGCCATGGAGACGATGCAGCGAGTGAAGGGCGGTGTGGGATACCACTACGCAATATTTTCCGCAAATGTTTTTAAGTATGATGTTGTATATGGATGTGATGTAATGTTTCCAAGGTCCGATTTAAAAGGTCATGGTAACCTTATAATCGGCATAACAAGTAAAAGGGGTAGACATGATGAAGTTTACCCGTCAGTACAAGTTAATTCAAGTTGAGTTTCGAGTTATGATTTTTAAAATAAAATTTAAAGTTTTAAAGTTTAAAGAAAAAAAAAAAAAAAAAATTTTATCCTGAAATTTTTCGATAAAACAAAGATTTAAGTCTAGCAAGTTTGGTAACGGCCCACGTTTACGTAGTATGCCCCTACGTGGACGGGTCGGGGCGTTACAGTTTGGTATCAGAGCGGTATCCTGCCAGCCTACTTCACTTTGCTTCACATCGTTTCTGCAAGTGCCCAAGTAAGTTAATTTATTTTTTTCCTTCGATTAGAAATGTGAGGAATTAAGAACTAGAATTAGAAGATGGTTCATCGTGCATACGAACGAACCAAATTTTTGCAAGAGTCTAATCTTGCAACTATAGTGATTAAGTTATAACGATAATTGCTGGAATAGCAACAAGAAAAGAATAGGCTTCGAGATCATATAGCCTATCGCTTCATCTCAGGTATAGTGAGATTAAGGAACTTTTCCTTCTAAGGAATGGATCAATACCATGGAAGTTAAGTTTCCTGATTGTGAAACTTTTACCCCATAAGAGTATTATTAAATACGGGGAAAATTTTGATGATGCCTTAGTTTGGGGGTAGCAACTAGGCATTATGCCAAAATAAGTTGGATGCTATCAACAACAATTTATTAGGCTATGATAATGATGATGGCTAGGAGTCTGATGATCAAGTTAATGAGGTTGAGATCATAGTAACAACCTTGGAGTCGATATATAATGGTTTGACTAATGTCGACTATATACGACCTTTTAAGTAATGGAAATCATGAAATGATGATGGGAAGTTTTACATATTCCTTAGAGCTATGATTATGTGCTATAAAGGAAATGTCCGAAGCAATGAGAAAAGCTTCTACTAGTTAACAAGTAGCTAGTTGATATGAGGATATCTTTCACTGCATCACTCGAACAGTAATACGTTTCAATAATACTATTTATTATTGTTTCCATGATTAACTTGGAAAAGATTCCAAGAAGTTATTTTATGTATGGTGCTTGATCTTATGCTTATTAGAACCAACTCACGTTATGTTGTGATATGTTATGGGCTGAACCCTTGAGGAATGGAGTTCCAAGAGAGGGGCCATCATGTCAAGAAAAGGGCCGATCCTTGAGGAAGAAAAATATTTCCAAGATAGGGGCCATCATGATAAGAAAAAGGGTTCTAATAGCAAAAGATTAACATTGTACCAGAGGGTTCTCAGCTTTAGTTAATTGAAAGAAAAATATTTTCAATATGATATATTCGCTGAGCCCTCAAATAAAGTTAAAGAAAAGTATCTTAATTATAAGATACAATATGTTTTCTTTTCAAGTATGGAAAAGTTATATATACTTTTCAAATATAGCAAGTAATATGATATACTTGCTCAGTTTTTCATGTAAATAGTTTTGTGATGCAGTATGAAAGGAAAGTATGAGGACATGAAAACATGGAGTATGAGGATATAAATTATGAAGATATAGAAAGAAGATTATGGTTCTATATAAGAGACATGATCCCATTAAGATGTTAAAATAGGAACATGAACAAGTTATTCAATCTAAAGTAACTTGTGAAGAATTGATGGTGGATTGAAGAAAAGCCATTTAGGATTATTCGAATTTTCGAGGACGAAAATCTTTTAAGGAGGGTAGAATGTAATATCCGAAATTTTGATGACTCTAGATTTCCTTAGAAATAAGGAAAACCTAAGTCTGGATCAAGATTGGAATGAAATAACAGTATAAGTTTGAGCTCTCGGTTAACTAGCTACGAGACTCAACGATAGATTACTTAACCTGGTATGGGCGTTTTGAGAAAAACGGCATGACAAAATTTCATGATTTCATGTTGGTCAAAGTTTGACCAAAAAGTCAAAGTTGACCAAGAACAGTCAAAGGTATGACTGTACCATAATAGGATAAGCAGTATGAGAAATATACTGCGAAAATTATCTTTTGGACAAGATAGCTGGAATAAGCTTTGAGACCACCCTAGAAAAATCAAGCACACTAAGTTGGATATCAAAGTCCTAATGACTTTCAGAAATAAGAAGAAAATTTTTACAGTCCATTTTTACGCAGATAAATTTTGGACTGCAGTCAAGTATAACAGTACTGAATTGTACTGTGTATTAGTGAACACAGTATTGGATTTATCTGTGTTAGATTAAGATTGGACTGCTTTTCCAAAAGTAGCCAAACAAGGCCTTATGGTGACATCACCCTATCTTAGAATTATGACATCATTTTGATTTAAGGAAATTGTGGAAAGAAATCTTTGCCACCTAAGCACCATAATGGCCGGCCACCTAGGGGGCATTTTTGTAAGAATTTTCACTTTTGGGGCAAAAGTGTAAATTTTGGAAAATTGATGATGTAAGCGAAGTGATGTCATCAAGATGATGTCATCAAGGTGAGATAAGCTTGGCTTGATTTCCAAGTAAGGGGCCGGCCACCTAGAGGGCATAAATGCAAGAATTTAACTTTCGGGCCAAAATGCAATTTCTAAAAATAGGTAATGTAAGCAAGATGATGTCATCAAAATGATGTCATCATTTGCTTGGAGAACAAGGTGATGGCGGCCAACATGCCACTTGGAAGGTCAAATTGTAAATATTTTGTCTTTTGGGGGCAAAAGTGTAATTTTGGAGAAAAATGATGATGTAAGCATGAGGTAAGCACATGATGTCATCAAGATGATGTCATCATGGTGAGGTAAGCAAAACTTGGGCTCCAAGGCAACCAATGGCCAGCCAACACTTGTAGGGGTCAAAGTGCAAATATTTTTGCTTCAAGGACTAAAGTGCAATTTTGGAAAAATAATTAAATCCAAATTCAAGGACTTTTTAGCAATTTTGAAAGTTCAAAATCAGCTATAAATAGGGCCAAGGGGGGGGCGGATTTCAGCTCAAAAAAAATTAGAAAAACAAGCCAAACTATGGCAAAATTTTCCCTCACCCATTTTCTCCACCAAAACCGACCCTAGGAAGAGAAAAAAAATGGTTGGCTGGATTTTTGGTAATGGCCAGACCTTATGTGAGTGTGTGAGGCTCAATTTAATTGGCCAAAATTTTTGGAACCCAATTGGAGGGGAGGCCGGTTGTGTGGAGCCAAGGAAAAAGGGAGAGAAAAATTGGAATCCAAGCTTGTGAACCAACTTCCAAACCCTAGAGGTAAACCTTATGACCTTAAACCTTTCTAATTTGAGCTTAAATTTGGGAAATTTAAGTGTATTTCCATGTTTGGGATGTAAGAGCATAAGCTCATTTTCTTATGTCATGCAATAAGTTATGTGCTTGATTAGGGTGCTAAGGTCTCAATTGTGGTTTGGTTATGTTTATGCTTGATTGAATGTTAGGGTGCATGTTAGATGCATGATGGATTGGAACGTTAGAAACGATTGCATGTGTGACTTTAGGCTCCCGCTGTGGTCGGTTGAGGTAGCGTGCACGTTTTAGGACGTAAAACGAAATTAAGAACCGAAACTGCCAGTCTCGGGTCAAGACTGGGCAGTGTTCTGGAAATGGTATTTTGAGGCCCTTAGAGGCCGAATTTGAAGAAACTCAAAACTACAAAGTTGTAGATAAGGGTTTTTCCTAGAGGGCAGCGCGGACCGTTTTTCAAAATAAGGCTCCAATGGCCTCCGTTTTTACAAAAACCCGTGGCTAGTTTGCCCAGACCCAGTTTACAGGGTCAGCCAGTTTCAAATTAAAACTGGTACGAATCCAAGCAGAACTGGACTTTTCGTAAAACACGAAAGTTTTAGGATTTTTCAAGATCTAAAACTTTCGTGAAGACAACTTTTTCAAATTCAATTCAGATTTTTAAACTGACACGGATTTCTATAGAGTGTGCAGGAAACAAGAAATTCCTGCACAGGATTTTCTAAAACAATACAGGAAAACTGTATTTTTGCACCAACACCAATGTTTTGACTGTGGGAAACTACTCCAAAGGCAGTTTTCAACAGTTAATAATTTTTACAAACCTTTCTCAAAGAATTACAATTTTTCAAAGTTAAACTAGAATTTTTGAACAAAGAGAACTAAGTTTTTCCAAAGCAAAGAGAAAAACAAGTTTTTGGATTCAAAAGTTATCTTACTTTTGGTAACAAAACAATGATGGACGGTAACCGGGAAGGATACCCGAGTTACGGGAGGGAGTCCAAAGCCCAAAGTTGACTTAGGATAATTGAACTAAGTTTGACTACCTCAAGGGTTACTCAAGGTAACCCAACAAGGTATAAAAATTGAGTTTGATCTTAAAACCCAAAAAGGATTAAAATTAAAAATGACAAGGCATAGGCCAAGGTTAGGATGATACCTAACCCTATTCATATATGATTGGGATTAATACCCAAGGTTATCTTAAGTAACCAAGTAAGTCATCATAAGTTATAAGGGAGACTTACAGCTAGAATTTCGTAGGCATGTTGGTATGGTCACCAACATTCCACAATACTAATTAGACCCTTACCTATATCCTTCATCAAGCAGGAGGAAGCCTGCGGCTACCCGGAAGAGGAGCAGCTTTACGTAGGACATAGTAAAAGAGGTAAGTACAAACCTCACCTGCAGTATGGAAAATAATAAAAGATATTTTCCAAGTATACATGCTATGCTATGTTATGCTATGCTATAATGCTATGCTATGTTATAATGCTATGCTATGTGATGCTATGCTATGTTATGATATGAGATGCCATGTAATGATGTGATGCTATGACATGTTACATATTGTGCCATGTTTTCTAAAATGTCATGGTTTTAAAAATGTCATGTTTTCAAGAATGCCATGATATGGCAAATGTTAAGTTTGGATTTGACCTTGTGACATCATGAAGCATGTTCACTAATATTGAACCACATGGTAAGATAAATCAAGTAAGGTGTCGTACCAACCTCCCGTGATCGAGGAGGCTAGAGGTTTCAGTTGTGACATTTACCTTCCGTGATCGAGAAGGGTCAAGTTATAATTCCCAGAACTGTTAGGGCCTTGCAAACCCTAGCTTTGTCTGGAGGCTGCGCGCTTTTGGTACGGACACTAGGGGCCCACATGTAATCAAGATAATGAGTAAAAGTGCCTAAAAGATTTATAATTGGACATAATCGGATCATGCATAAACTACATGATGATTGATATGTTACTTGATGTTTGAAAAGATTTTTGTGAGATCATGTTTGTACTTGCTGGGCGAAAGCTCATTTGTATATTCCATACTGTAGGTAAGACGCCTGCAGCATTACTTGATGGGCCATGGAGACGATGCAGCGAGTGAAGGGCGGTGTGGGATACCACTACGCAATATTTTCCGCAAATGTTTTTAAGTATGATGTTGTATATGGATGTGATGTAATGTTTCCAAGGTCCGATTTAAAAGGTCATGGTAACCTTATAATCGGCATAACAAGTAAAAGGGGTAGACATGATGAAGTTTACCCGTCAGTACAAGTTAATTCAAGTTGAGTTTCGAGTTATGATTTTTAAAATAAAATTTAAAGTTTTAAAGTTTAAAGAAAAAAAAAAAAAAAAAAAATTTTATCCTGAAATTTTTCGATAAAACAAAGATTTAAGTCTAGCAAGTTTGGTAACGGCCCACGTTTACGTAGTATGCCCCTACGTGGACGGGTCGGGGCGTTACAGTTCTCACACAAATTAAACTCACAAACCCTAGCTCTCTAACCACCACCAAGCTCAAAACAAAAGAAGAACCACCAACACAATTCTCCACCTCCAACACATCTCTAACACCCTCCTCCATCCATTTTCAAGCTCTAAGAAACCCCATCTCTAAGATCGAAGGAGTGTAAGATGGAGTTAGAGGACGTTTTACTAGAGGTAACCTAGTGGTATTCTTTATGTTTTAGTCATTTTTAGAGAACTAAAGCATGATGTTTAGTTATGATCTTAATATTAGACTTCTTCTTACCTAGGAAAAGTTTTGTGAAGAACTTGGAAGGTTCGAGATCTTAAAGAATTCCCGGAGTATTTCGGTAAGTTCTAAGAACCTTGTTCGAGTTTGTGGAGGTTATGGTGATATGACATGCATTAGAAACTTTGGTATGAAAAATAAATTATATATTATTATTCTACAGAAGATAAGTTTCATTTTAGGCTTTGGAATCATTTGATTTGCTTTTATATGTCTAAAGTTATGTGCGTTTGAAAGTTGTGTCGTAAAACTAGGGAGAGAATGGATCTCTGGGTGCAGACCAGCCACGGGTTTTCTATACTCCGAACCCTTTAGACTTAAAATTTTGGATTATAAGTTATAGATATAAAAACTATATTCTTCAAGCTTTCCAACAAGGTATCTTACACCTTAAACGGATAAATGTACAATTTTTGACGAATTTTACAAGTTTGGGCTATGAACCGAAAATCCTTGCTGGAACTCTGTACTAGCCACGGGTTTTGAAATTTTTGAGTTAGTAAACCTTAACGTCTTATAAAACTGTTCTTATCATACAAAATAGACGTTATAAGCTTTCCAATGACAAATCTTTTGTCTTATTTGGACTTGTAAGTAAATTGTTATGATTTTTCTTATCTTACCTATGAATCTGGATTTGTGGTTCAAATGTGAAACCAACAGTAACAAAACCTAAGTTGATGGCATGAATCATTCAAGTAATAAAGGAAATGACTTTACCACTGTAAAATAGACATCTTAAGCTTCAAAATGAGATATCATATGCTTAAAACGGATATGTACATTAATTTTAACAAATCCCTTAAGATGAAGTATAATCTGGTAATATGGGATTTTACCATAAGATACTTGGGAAAAAACGTCCACATTGATGTTTGAAATACTTAAAACCTTGGAAAACAAGTTAAAAAGACAGAAACTAGATGTTTCAAACTTTCCAACAAGTCATCAAGTGTCCAAAACGGAATTATACTCAAGTCTAAATAAATCTTACAAATTAAAATCCTACACCGATAAAACGATTAAACATTAAAATGTGACATAATGGTAAGTCATAACATATGAATATATTTAGTTATGAAATGAGTTGATTTTTAGGTGTATGATCAAATAATGTGAAAATGCTAACTTTATAAAATTAAATCACAAGTTTTAAATGGGCCAAGATAAAGTATACTAAATGGTTACCGAGCATATACCAAGAGTTTACCTTAGCCCAACTAGATGAACATAACTTAGGGGTTGGGCTAGCCCAATAATAAAATAGAAGTATACCCATAAGTGACTCCTTGTCATCTTGATTGATTTATTAATTAATTAATTAATTAATACATAACCAAATGTAGTTAATAAAACAATTAATTAATTAATAACTAATTAATTAATTACAAGAGTTAGCATATAATAATCAAGATTTTTATGTTGAATAACTACATAATTATAATACATGATTAATTAATCATTAACCATTGATGTAATAATCAAAAAAATAATAATGGATGATTAACTAGAGATTAACCAAACATTAATTATTAGATTAATCAAATTATTAATTATTACTAGTAGAATTAATAATTAATAATTATTATATGGGAAAGAATATTTAAGTAACATAATTAAATTATTAACAAGGTAATTATTAATAAGTCAATTAAAATTATATAATTTAATTATAATTAGTCAATTAAATAAAATAATAATTAATTATTACTTAATTAATTAGTTAACCAATTAATTAATCAATTGATTAATTAATTAAGTAAAATAATTAATTAAATAATAATTAGTAGAAATTTATTTTAACACTTAATAATTAATTAAAAAATAATAATTGTTAAGGTTAAGTATAATATAAGTAAATTAAGTTTATAAAGTGAGTAAAGTAATATTACTATAATTCTATCTAATAATAAGATATTGTTTAAATCAGGACAATTTCTCAAATCGGCATAATAGGAGATACAACTCCGGAAGCTTAAGTACATAAGATAAGTAAGTACAAACCTCACCAACAGCATGGAATAAAATGTTTTTCTTTGTTGATGCTCTACGTTTGCTATAACTTGACTTGATGATGTGATGAGTATATATATTGCTTTAGTTTAAAACATGAAACAGAAAATCGAGCTTTTTATTCGATATTGAGCTCATAATCTTTTTGCTACCCCTTTTAGCTTTTATTAATGTTGTCATTTACTTTGTTTACATATAATTACATGTCACACTTTGAATATCGTAATTAAGTTAACATACCAAACGTGCCCTTTTTTTTTTTTTTTACATAAATAAATAATTATATAAAATGTCTATTTTTAGGACTACATTTTAAAATATGTCTGTATTTTAATAATACTTTATTATGTAAGAGTATGGTTTTAATAGTTACTTTTTTTTTTTTTAAGTAATCATGGATGGTTATAGATAAATTTATAAAAAGAAGTGCATTCTTTAATTACATTCGAAGATGTTACATTTATGAGTTATACGTATTGCTTTGATTAAGTATTTGATGTGCATAAATTTCTCTTGCACTGACATGATCGGCATGCCTCACATATATTTATGCCATAGTAATAGATATATAGTGACATGTAAATCTACATATTGTCACAATTAATAAGGATGAGGCAAATAAAGATAGGATTAAGTGTCGTACCAACCTCCAATTAGTGAGAGGATATGATAAGAACGAAAGTTATAAAATATGACCTTGGTGGCTGTTGGAGGGTCTCTCCCCTAACTCCCCATTGGTTGCGCGCATATGGGTACGACATAGGGGCCCTTAAGTAGACAAGATATGTAAATAATATAGCATAATGGAATATACGTAGTTCATATGCATTTTTGAACATTCTTGATATTACATGTGATGATATGATTTTATAAAAAATGATTTGTGAGATATTGTTTGTACTTGCTGAGCGAAAGCTCATCATTGTGTGTTCGTGCTGTAGGTAATGTGGGTAAGCAGCCCGTTACTTAGATGTTATGGACTGGCAAAGCTGTGCGGAGGCGATGAAGGACGGGAGTGGGATACCACCATGAATTAAATTTCCGCATTTAGATTTCGTAAACTATGCTGTATCGACTATGTTTATAATTATGTTCCAATGTTTTGGTATTACTAAACTAGTAGGAGTATTGTACAATAAAAGACTTTAGACTCTCTTTTTATAAATTATATGAAGTTATAACTTTTTAAATATCATCTAGGTACGATTTTAAATTGGATAATTAATTGCTAGAGGTTTTCAATTTCCTCCGTTAAAAAATTAGTAATCCTAACTTTCGTAGTCCGAATAAAAAAATTTTTTTATGTGTTTTCTGAATCAAATATAAATGAGTGTTTAAGATTAAATTAAATAAGAATAAGTAAGTTAGTTAACGGTTAGAAAAGTCGGGTCGTTACAAAAGTATAATAACATTACAAATAAAATCACAAAATAAGATTTTTTAAAAAACTTTTTTTATGATATATATAGCATTGACATTGATATATATATTAAAGACGGTGGAAGATTGTGTAAAGTACCCCACAAACTTATGACCCCAAAAAACAAAAACAGATTTTTTTTTTGGTTGAAAACAAACAAACACAGATTAAAAAGGAAAAAAGCATGAGAAATTACTTAATTAACTACCTTTTTTTTATCTATTGATCAATATAATACAAATTTCTCCATCTTGACTAACATAATAGAAAATTTGGTTTATTTTAGTTTAACTTTGTGTTATATTGATCAAATGTTATTATTTAGTGTCATGTTAATGCAATAATTTTTAAATTTGTATTATTCAAATACTTTTGCCCGTTAAGCATCGGTAATTCTCGCTATACTAACATATTTTTCTACTTGTCAATCATTATATTGTATATATTAAACATGTCTGCTATATTCTTCACCTAGTCAAGTTGGGATTATAGGTAAAATTAGTTTTGAATCAGCAATGATAAAAGCATCTTCTTGTACTTCATAAAGGTCCAGAAGTTGAGATGTAACATTTGCTTAACAAAGATTTTGAATAAGTGCAAGACTAATATGATAAAATGTATTTTTTAAAAGTCGTAGTTTTTTTTCCCCCCCTTCTTTTTTTGGTAAAAATACTCTGATATATACGTGTAGGATCAGTCTTGTCGAAGGAATAGATGACACGTAAATATCTTGTGGGGCAGAGAGCCGTGGAAATTGTGTGTCTTTGATGGTGAACATTATTGGAAATATTTTTAAAATGGAAAATGCCGTAGGAATTCTTGAGATGACTTTTCTGTCCTTGTGAAGACTTGCGCTGATTTCTCTTCTCTGTGTACTTCTCTTCTTGATCTTCAATTCTCGAGTTTGCGGTTCATCTACTTCTGTTGAGTCTCAACGCCATCCCGATGAGAGCTCCGCTCTTCTCCAATTCAAGTACGATGTCCACCCCTACAAGTTGTAATTATTTTTCTAAATGTTTCTTTATTCATAAACCCCTTTTTCCTTATATGACAAAAAAATGATTTTGAAATTAACATTTTTTTCATCTAATTTTAAACATATTATTAACTAACGGTACATTTGCGTAATAATATAACATTTGGGGTAGTCCGATATTTGAAACTAAAATTTAGAAACCTATAACACTCATGGTCATTCGTAATAATTCAGTAAATTTTGATTTTTTTTTTTTTTTTAATGAATTCAATTTTCAAGTTACATGTAGTTTGTTTTCTTTTTTTTTTTTATTTTTTAAAAACTTGGTCAAGTTCATTCATTGTTTTGTCATAGACCTAAACGTTGAATCGTTGAATAAGTGACAAGTTAGAAGAGGACACATATGCCCCCAAAAAAAAAAGTCCAATGTCTCCAACCCAAAGTTTAAGTCATCAGGAATTTTTTAGATACGAACCGAATTTTATTCTAATAAGCTAAACGAGTCTATTCATAAACTTAGAAAATGGAGAAATAAAAGACGACCAACCAATCTTACCGTAATACACTCGTTAATATTAAAAACAAAAATAAAAACAAAAACCCATAAAGCAAAAAAAAAATTCAATTATGGTCGAAGGCATATCAAACACGATACAGTTGGTATGGAAAAATAAAAAAGATTTGGAACCTCTCTTTGTAGAAATAATATATTTGCTTGACTGGGGAAGAATCCAGTGAATGAAAGCGTACGTGTAGCAATTTTCCCCCCCGACTTTCTTTCTTTCCTTTTTTTTTTTTTTTTTAAAGGCTTTCCACCCCACTTTTCAATGTATATAGATCCTGTAATTAGGGGACGTCCTACGATTGGAGTTGTTGCCACAAACGGACTATAAGAAATCATCCACTGTGCTTCCAATTTGAGGCAAAACTTGAGTATTTATTGGTCCAGTAAAGAGAGCATATTTATGCACTTCATAAAGCATCTTTATTCTTTGGTCAAGTAGAAATTAATATTCTATTAGATACGTAAACATCTCGTGGGGCAGAGGACCTTTGGAAATTTTGTGTTTGATTGGAAATCTTTTTCATTGGAATTCTTGAGACGACTTTGTGCCCTTGTGAAAGACTTGCTCTCATTTGATAGACATGTATATAACTATATAGCACCAGTAAAGGCTCTAATCATCTTACTAAAATATTACTAAAAAAAAAACAAGAGATGATGAGGTGCTTGTCATTATCTCCTCTCTGTGTGCTCTTCTTCTTGATCTTCAATTCTCGAGTTTGTTTTTCATCTACTTCTGTTGTGCCTCAATGCCATCCCGATGAGGGCTCCGCTCTTCTCCAATTCAAGGGCTCTTTCTCACCTACTTCCTCATTTGATGCCTGTGCTGATCCAACACCATGGAATGAGAGCACAAATTGTTGCACATGGTATGGAATCACGTGTGACGGAGTTACAGGGCATGTGATTGGCCTTGACCTCGGCTGCAGCGATCTCAATGGCACAATTAGCTCCAACAGCAGCCTCTTCTTCCTCCGCCATCTCCAAAGTCTAGTTCTTTTTGATATTGACTTTGAAGGCTCCCCTATTGTACCCGAGCTCGGCCAGTTCAAGAACTTGACCGATCTCGGCCTGTACAACTCAAACTTCAGTGGCCATGTGCCTTTGGAAATCTCTCGTCTCTCCAAATTGGTCAGCCTAACACTCTCTGGAGATTATCCTGACCAACTCACAATAGAGGAGGATACCTTCAAAGCCCTCGCTAAAAACTTAACCAGCTTAACAAAACTCTACTTTTCCAATATTGACATGTCTTCTGTGTCACCTCTCTCTTTAACAAACTTGTCTTCTTCTTTAACATCTCTTTCTCTCACCTCTTCTAACTTGCACGGGGAATTGCCGGAGAACATGTTCCAGATGCTGAAACTTGAGGCACTTGATTTAAGTGATAACCATCTTAATGGCCAGATTCCTTGCTCCTTTTTGAACCTTCAACGACTCAGTTTCATCCATATTTCATCTAACAATTTCTCAGGTCAACTTCCAGAAGTCTGCAGCAATTTATCACAGAAATCCCCTCCAGATGGCTCTTCAAAGTATCAAGTGGGAAGCGCTCTTTCAAATTTATTCTCTCTGTCGTTCTATGATAACTTACTAAACGGTTCAATACCTTCATGGATATATGAACTGCCATATTTGGAGTATTTACAACTCAACAACAACCTTTTTACTGGTGAGATCAGAGAGTTCAAGAGCACCTCACTACGGCTCCTCTCATTGAGTGAAAATAAACTGTGTGGCATCATTCCAAGATCAATATTCTTTCAGGCCGCATTCTGGAAGTTGGATCTTTCATCAAATAATTTTACAGGTACGGTGGAGTTTGAAAAGCTTCCAAAGTTTAAAAAGCTAGAGATTGATGGTTATTTTTGTATGTGAATAGGTGTAGGTTGTGTTTGGGTAAGCATATTGATAGTAAATAGACATAGGGGTTATGGGATTTTGGTTTGAAAGACAAATAGTGTTTTAGACTTTCTAGCCTGATAGTAGATGTAATAGGTTATGTTGACAAAGCAACCTACAATGGGTAAGTTGAGGGGACAGGACAAAATACTTGACTTTCGGAAAAAAGTAGAACGTGAATAAGCTTCAGTACATAACCTTGTTTAACAACATACAAAGCCTATTTATAGTTGTATAAGTCATAGAAACAAGTAGTAACCGACTTCGTATGTGGTTACAATTTTTTACTCTGAAACTTTCTCATTTAACCGGTCATTACATGCGATTATTATTATTTACTCTAGATTTGTTTGTGTCTAGACTTTTCTACCTATAATATTGCAAATATCTTATATAATTATTTGGAGAAAGTTGGAGAAATAAATAGTACTTTTATAATTTATCTTTCTTTAAACAATCTATCATTCAATTTTAACAACTTCATAAATTATACCTTTGATAGTGTTTCATACTTTAGAACCTGATGGTAGATGTTATAGGTTATGATGACAAAATAGGCTATATGGGTAAGTTGATGGGACAAGACAAAATACCTGACTTTTACAAGAAAGTGGGAATATGAATATATATAAAGGGAGAGTCTACGATAGAGACCCTTTCTCTACCGGTAAAGTCTATTTTTAGGCCGTTGAGATTTAATCAAATGGTTGAAACGTTGTTTGTGTACCATACTTATCATGCACCTTACCTCACATTACCCTTCACACCTAAAGTCTTCTCCATCGCCCGCGGCCTTCTCGCCTCCGACGACGGACGCCAGCGACCCAACCCCGATGCCAGCGACCCACCCCCGACGCTGGCAACCCACCACCGGCCCTAACCCCGACAGCCGGCGACCCCCATATCTCTCTCTTCCCCTTTATCTCTCTTCTCTTATCTCTCTATTCCTCTCTCTCTCTTCCCCTTCCTCTCTCTTCTCCTCTCTCCCCTGGCCCCCCACCCCCGCCCCCCCCCCCCCCACCACCACGGGCCTTAGCCCCGGCCATCCCCCACCCACCCTGGCCGCCGGCGACCCCCCCTCTCTCTTCCCTTTTTTCTTTCTTCTCTTTTCTTTCTCTTCCTCTCTCTCTCTTCCCCTTTCTCTCTCTTCTCCCGCGGCCCCCCACCCCCTGCCCCCCCCCCCACCACCGGCCGCAGCCCCGACCGCCCTCTACACAGCCCCGACCGCCCCCCACCCCTCTCTCTCTCTCTTCCCCTTTCCCTCTCTTCTCTTCTCTCTCTCTTCCCCTTTCTATCACTTCCCCTCTCTCTCTTCCCCTTTCTATCACTTCCCCTCTCTCTCTTCCCCTTAGGGGGGGTTGTCGGGGGCCGGGGGGGGCCACGAGAGAAGAGAGAGAAAGGGGAAGAGAAAGAGAGAGGGGTGGAGGCGGCCGGGGCTGGGGCTGGTTGGGGGGGCGGTGGGAGAAAAGAGAGAAAGGGGAAGAGAGAGAGAGAGAAGAGAAGAGAGAGAAAGGGGGTCACCGACGGTCGGGGCTGGGGCCGGTGGCGGGGGAGCCGGGGGTGGGTTGCCTGCGTTTGTCACCGGCGGCGAGAAGGTCGCCGGCGATGGAGAAGACTTTGGGTGGGAAGAGTAATGTGAGGCAAGATGCATGATAAGTATGGTACACCAACAACATTTCAACCGTTCGATTAAATCTCAACGGCCTAAAAAAAGACTTTACCGGTAGAGACCCTCAAAGGGTCTCTACCACAGACTCTCCCATATATAAAAGCTTTACCTTCTTATTTCCAATTTCAAAATTGAAAAATTTTTGTAAATAAGTATTTATCACAACTTTTTTATCATTCTTTCAACTAAAAAAAAAACATTTTTCTATTATTTTCTTATTTTAAAGAATAAAAACTTTCACATTTCAAAACTTACTTTATACAATATCTTAAAAAAAATATTTGTTTTAAATTTTCTTATAGATTTCAAATATTATTTTTTTCTCATTGTAAATAATTTTTTATTTTTTAAATTAAAATTTTTACACATCAAAAACTATTTTATACTTAAAATGAAAAAACTTTTTCATCTAAAACAAAAAAAAAAATTCCTTTTAAAAAATGAGCACGTAATTCAAACAGAACCTTAGTACATAAGCTTGTTTTCAGCTATACTACCTTTACAACAACATACAAAGCCTAATTGTAGTTGTGTAAATCATAGAAACAAGTGTAACTGACTTCATGTGTGGTTAAAATTTTTTACTCTAGAACTTTCTCACTTAACCACCATTACATGTGATTATTACTAGTTACTCTAGATTTGTTTGCTTCTAGACTTTTCTACATATAATATTGCAAATATTTTATATAATATTTAGAAAGTTGAAGAAATAAGCTGCACTTTTATCAGAGACCGTTTATCTTTTTTCAAACAATCTGTCATTTAATTTTTAACAACTCCATAAATTATACATTTGATAGCCTCTTGATTTTGGGTTTATCATCATGCAACACAAGTGAGTTCCCACACTTCCTTATATATTCAAAACGTTTATTCAGTCTAAACCTTTCATTTAACCAAATACCGGGCAGTGTTCCTAATTTGTTCTGGAAAGTCAGCAAGGATTCGATTTTTCATTTAGATATTTCCCACAAATATTTAACCCAAATAGAGCCACTTCCAACTTGCTAATTCTAGACCTTAGTTCCAACTTTTTTTCAGGACCTCTATCAATTCCATCATCAGCACCTGGTTTTGGCTACTTTGATGCCTCGAAAAATCAGTTATCAGGAGACATCCCAACTTCTATTTGCAACATGACATCCCTTCGGATGGTCGATATATCTCATAACAACTTGAGTGGAATTATTCCTCAATGCCTTGGAGATTTCAATACAAGTCTCGAAGTTGTTGATTTGCGAATGAACAAACTACACGGCCCCATCCCTGCAGCATTCGTAGAGGGCAACAGTTTTACGTATATTAATTTGAATGGGAATGAGCTGGAAGGACCGCTGCCAAGATCTTTGAAGCATTGCAGATACCTTGAAGTTCTTGATGTTGGAAACAACCAGCTAAGAGACACGTTCCCTGACTGGCTAGAATCTCTTCCGAAGCTACAGGTTCTAGTCCTGAAAGCTAACAAGTTTAATGGTTCCATTGGGAATCCTAAAACTGGATCTCCCTTTCGCAAGTTAAGAATCCTGGATATTTCCCACAATGAGTTTAGGGGTACTCTTCCAATCAGATATATTGAGAATTTCACAGCTATGATGGATGCAGAGAAAGTCAAAATGGAGTATATGGGAGACAAATCCATGCTTTATTACTCATATACAATAGTGGTGTCTATGAAAGGTTTGGATGTGTTGATGAAAATCCAAACTCTTCTGACAACTATTGATTTCTCAAGCAATAATTTCACGAGCCAGATTCCGCAATCGATTGGAAGGCTTGAGTCGCTCAAGGGTCTCAACTTTTCTCACAATAAGTTGCATGGTACTATACCATCATCATTGGGAAATTTGACAAATCTCGAATGGTTAGATCTCTCTTCTAATGAGCTTGTTGGGAGGATTCCTGATCAGTTGGCCGACATACCATGGCTTGCATTCTTGAACCTTTCTCAGAACAAATTGGTGGGGCCAATACCTAGTGGACGGCAATTCAACACATTCAACAATGACTCATATAATGGAAACCCAGGATTGTGTGGATTTCCTTTGTCTAAATTATGCGGCAACAGAGAGGCGCAACCCGATCAAGGTGATGACAACGAGCACGACGAAGGTATGTTTGATAGGAAGGTGGTGATGATGGGATATGCAAGTGGATTGGTGATCGGGATATCTGTGGGATACATGGTGCTTTTCAGTATAAGTAGTGATCATTGGTTTATGAAAAGGCTTGGAAGAGAACGGCGACATATCTCAATCACTCCCTTAAGAGGCAGGAGCAGAAGAAGAAACTAAGAAGCAGAGGAAAATGGTGCCTTCTGAAAAAGTCTCTAAAATAAAGGTAATATCTTTGTAATTGAAATCCTACTTTTTTCTTGTCATGTTCTGGGACAAAAATAATCAGTTGTATAATTGTTTGCTAATCTTCTTGTGTTTGTCTGGTTTTCCACTCTACAGGAAGGTACATGAAAAGGACTATGTATCAGGTCTGTCACCAGTATCTTATCTATTATATGATAATCTCTTGTTCCCCTAATATGTAGCCAGAGTGCATGAATAAACAGATCATGTTCTACTTTTTGGAATCTTAAATGTGAGACCCATTGAGGTTTTGGTCATAATAATTTTTGTTCTCATTTGTATTTTACAAATAAAAATTATCTGCATCTTTCAATCCTATTATGTTAGGAAAAAAAATAAGAAAAATAATAAAAAACCTTTGAAGCGGCTTATTGACGTCACGAGTATAAACCTTCTTTTGACAACCATACTCCAATTACTTACCCGCTTCAATTAAGATTTAATCTAGAAAACTAATAACAATAACACTGACACTAATAAAAACGAAAATGAACGAGCTTGCTTTCAACTCAACAACTATAAACTTGGCCCCATATGCCTTGATGAATAAGACACCTGTAGATTTCACAAACAAGTTCAACTGTAGATAACCAAAAAGTTGATTTAACATGGAAAATATTTCCTCATGAAAGTGATCCAGATTCTCTAATCAGTCGAGCCTTGTCATCTAAAATTCAACATGACCAACTAAGCATGAATGCCAACAAGCACAATTGCCAAAAAGAAGACCAATTTATTTAAAGAGTTCGGGGTTCAGCCAGTCTCTGCCATCCAAAAGGTTTTTAAAAAAAAAAAAATTATCAGTTTTGTGAAGTTTCAACTTTCAACTTTCAACTATCAATTCAAAGAAGTGAAAACATGAAGAATCGGACGAAAAACTAGAAATTGAAGATTGCAGCATATGTAAAACTCACTTGCTAATGTCATCAAGGTGGTCATCAAAATCGACAACATGTTGCCATTTTGCAGTTGAAATATAATCCAACAGAACCACATTTGATAACGGCTCCTTGGTGGTCAGGTGGTACCCTGCATCTGATCCAACTAGCTTCCAGTTTTTGGATGCGTCCTTTGTATAAAGCTGGTTTTAGGGAGGGGGAAAAAAACACGAAATGAAACGTTGTATTAGAATTTAAGTAGAAATTGGAACATGTTATGTCGAAATTGTACATGAGTCATGACAATACATCCTTCCCAGGGTAACAGTCTTAATCACCAATAATAAGCATTTACATCGAGAGAAAATCATAGTATAAAGATAAAGTAGTTGAAAACTCAAGCGTACTCATATTGGGCATGCTGATGCCCGTGTCCAAAACTCACATGGGTCGTCCCCCAAGCATATGAGACTGGCTTTGTATGGGATGTGGTGATGGGCACCACTTATGAATTTTATTATTTTCGTACTGATAACACCAAAAACCATGTGAATTATCCGCATTCCGTAGTCACAATCTCTCATCAAGAATAATAACGAAAATGATCTCTAACCTGCATAACAGGGCTCCGATCCTTAGACTTTTCCAAAGCTGCAAGCTTTTTGTTATCTAACTACAAAATCATCAAGAGAAAAAATAAGTTTATAATATAATTATCTCAATTCCCACAAAAAACTACACAAAATCGCATCACAAGAATTCAAATTCAAGCACGTACCAAAAGAATAGCCGCTTGAGGAAAGTAACGAGATATGTGATCGCCTATATTCTTGGCCACACCACCAAGCTCATTGGCATTAAATCTCTAATTAGTTTAGCCTCGTCATCTAAAATCCAACATGAACAACAAAGCATGAATGCCCATAAGCAAAATTGCTAAAAAGAAGACCAATTTATTTGAAGAATTCAGAGTTGAACCAGTTTCTGCCATCCAAAAGGTTAATGTATAACTTTCAACTACTATGAAAGAATTCAAAACATAAAGAAATCGGACGAAAAGCAGGAACTAGAAGATTGCAGCATATGTAAACTCACTTGCTAATGTTATCAATGTGGTCATCAACGTCTACAAATCTTGCTATTTTTCAGTTGAAATATGACTCGGCAGAACCACATGTACTAATGGCTCCTTGGTCAGATGGTACCCTGCATCGGAATCGGATCTACCTATTTTCCCATTTTTGGACGCGATCTTTGTGTATTAGAATTGAACGACGAAATGTACACGATAATGCATCATTCCCGTGCTAACAGTCTTAATCTCAGATAAACATCTTAAATCACAAGTTTTCCAAGGTTTATAAAACTAAAATGAATATGTTATCTTTTGTTTGGCTTCTGACAAGTTTTTTTTTTCTTTTCTCCTTTTTGCTCTGAAAGGATGAAGCGGTAACCATTACGGGGACTGCCTCCCGAGTACGAAAACAGAGGATGACGCATATGCTAAAGCCTAGCTCTCACTCAAGACTAAAAGCCCGTATTCCAATTTTTAAGAGTTAAACACCCTATAGTTCATTGCTACCGAGAGTCATAAATTACAAAAGCTAACAAACAAATAGGAGCAAACAAAATTTTTAGTGCTCCACCCTTAGTGTGTGAAGCAAGAAATTACAAGATAAAATCACATCTCTTCGAGATTGATATGCACGACATCTCTCGATTAGGACAATAATTATTAGGCTCCACTAGTAGCAAATTAAGTTTGCGTAATTTTCATCAAATTAATTTTGATTTTAAACATCATACTACCTCAAACTTTTATGTTGTTATGCAAATGAGACATCCATCATTAATTCATCAAAAATTAAAAGAAAAAAATTTATAAAACCTTTGATTTCTCGTCAACCTAGTTAGTTCATCACAAGGAGCGAGAAAAATTTTTTTTTTTTTTTAAGGAGGCGTGAATTAAACCAAATTTGAATTAAAAGATTAATCAACTTTATACCTTTCTTTTCTTTTTACGTAAACTTTGTAATCTAATTTAACAAAAAAAAAAAGTCCAAAATACGAGCATACAGTAGTAATTTAATTTTTTGTATTTGGGGTTTCAAGTTTGAAATAATTTAGAAGTTAGATCTTGGGATATAATTGAAATCTTTAAAAAATATCTAAGTGGATTGTATAATTTCAAAATTTCAGATGAGAAAAATTATGGCTTATTTGGGAAAAAAAAAAAAAAATGTTATAATTGGGGCAGGGGACAGCTATGGGACCAACATGGCTCCGCCATTGACCATCACCAAGAGCTATTGTTGGTATGGCAAGAGTTCCGCCCCATATGTGGTAATTATTTTCAAAATGTTTTTTTTTGTTTTTTGTTTTTTTTGTTTTTTTTTTTTTCTAAGAATCCTTTTTTATTGTCTGCAAAATGACTCTAAAACAAGAATAATCTCTAAATCACCTCATATGAAGATTTTTTTGTTATTTTTAATATATTAATGACAAATGGATCATTTACATATCAATATAAAAGTTCGGGATAGTATGATATTTAAAACTATAATTTAAGGACAAATAAAATATTGGGTACGTAATTTGAGTATAGTTTATGAAAATAACCCAGTAAGTTTTGATGTTATTTTTATGGATTCGATTTTAGGTTACATGTAGTTTGTTTGTTTTCTTCATTGTTATTTTTAATTTTTAAAAAAATGGGTCAAAGTTTTTTTTTTTTTTTTTTTTGGACCTAGATAAGTTAAAAGAGGAGACAACACGCAGATAAATCTAATGCTCTAACCCAAAAATTTAATCATGGAAACAATAAATAACTTTTTAGGTAAAAATTGAATTATATTCTAATCAACCAAGCGAGTCTACTCTTACAAAAAATTCATAAACTTAGCAAATGGGGACATATACTTGAAAAGTGAGAAAGAAAGGTGACCAATAGATCTTCCGTAATACACTCGTTAAAATTAAAAAAACCATAAAGCTAAAAAAAAAATTCCAATATCAAATACGATATGATCAGTATGGAAAAATAAAAAAGTTTTGGGAATCTTTATTTGACAAAATGACATATTTCCTCGACTGGCGGACACCAGTCAATGTAAGCGTGTTGCATTTTTCCACCCCACTCTTCAAGGTTATGTTTTTAGGGGATGTTTGGAACACCAATAGGAAAATTTTCTATTTTTTTTTCCGGAATGTCAGTTTGTTTTACCATCTTATTTTAAATCTACACTCCTATTCCCCTTTTCCATTTTCCAATAACTCAAATTTTAAAATCAATAACTCTCTTATTTTAATCGAAATGAAATGATTCTTGTAGAAAGAAAATCCCTCGCCATACTCTTGTTGGTCACATGATGGAGATACCACAGTCTGAATATACTTGCTGTAAGCACCAAAAAGAAAATGTAACTCAATAACATTCACATTAGTATCAGCTTCTAATACATATTTGATGGTTGAAAATCAGAGTCCTATATATAATGTACTTTCACAGAGTCCTATTATGGAAATTAGCTTTGTCCATCAACTACAATTGAATTTCATGATGGCGAAAATAATAGTCCACTTAGGTGATAATTAGAGTATGAGTTTTGAAAATGTTTTGATTCGAGATAAGTTGAGTTTTGAAAATATGTGTTTAGTTAAAATGAACCATTTGCAGTTAAAAAGTTATAAAAGAATTGAAATGTGTTTAGAAAAAAAATATATTTTGGATTTTATTTCATTATGTCTCATCATTCTATATAATTTAAGGGAAAAAGAAAAAAGAAAAGCTCATTTTGACTTGAATAAGAAAGTTATGGACTACTAAATTTTGAGTGTTTTAAAAATTAAAAAGAGAGATTTGGATATGCAACCAGTGAAAGTGATTTATTATTAAAGAAAAAAAAAACAATTGGAAAACCACAATTGGAGTTCTGACTAAAGAAATCATCCATTGTGATTGATGGACACAGCTTATTTAAAATGTTGTGCGTCCGCTAAAGAAGCATCTTTTATGCACTTGATAAAGGAAAGGAAGTTGTAGAAATTAATATTCTATTAGATACGTAATTATCTCGTGGGCAGAGAGCCTTTGGAAATTTTGTCTTTGATTGGAAAATCTTTCATTGGAATTCTTGAGATGACTTTGTGCCCTTGTGAAAGACTTGCTCTCGTTTGATAGACATCTATACAAATATATCACTTGTGAAGGCTCTAATCATCTTAAGAAAACAAGACATGATGAAGTGCTTGTCGGTATCTCTTCTCGAATTTGCTGTTCATCTGCTACTGTTATATATATTACAATTTTGTGTAATTAAGATGCAATGACACTATAGTATATACATAAACGGGGAAAGGTTATGAACGCAACTCAAACAACACACTATCACAGAACTAGTTACGACATTAAGCCGAAAACGACAACAAATTGAATAAGACAAACAAAAACGACAACAAGTATTCAACAACAATGACCTCTAAAAAGCACACATGACCTTGCAAAAAAATGACACTCGTTAATCGAGGTACTAAAAAAAAAAAAAAAAGCACACAATCGACATAAATAGGGAACAAAGTCTAAAACGACATCAAGATTTGTGAACTTAATCAGAAAGGGAAAAAGACAACAAAACATAAAAAATGACATCAAGTATCCTCAAAACGGCATAAATATAAACACGACATTTACTAGGAAATTACAAAGATATTAAATTACGTAAATTGTCAACATATTTAAGAAGGAGATAGACATATAAACGACTTCAATAAGAAACGACAACAGTGTGTAAAACCTATTAACACGAAAAGAGATGAATCAAAGCAAAAAACGACAAAGCTATAAAAAACAATTACAAACTCTGTAATGACACATATACAGTAGAGGTTCAAACAAGTAGTGAGTAATTTATTTTGGATTGGATAATAGAGTTTATACAGGACACTATATATTTCGTGATTTTCTTTTATCAATTTTTTCTTCTTCCGTAAATGATGAGAGCCCACAACTAGTACTACAAAGTACATATTTACTAGCAACTTTATTCGTTATTTTATTTTATTTTATTTTTTATTGTTGTTATTATTATTATTTTTTGCTGAGAATACTAGCAACTTTATTCCACACCCGTGCCCACCTTCCAAAAGTTTAGTGCACTAATTCAAGAGCAGTAAATTAAAAATAATAATGTCAATTAAGAATAATCATGATCCGCAATATAAAAAATGTGATTACGATGTAATTAATTACGACCATTTTTAGAGAGAGATAGAGAGAGAATTTCAAAAGAATCTGCCTTCACAGATGCTTTCAAGTCTTATTTTACTAATAATAGCTGCTGGTCCTAAACGCAACATTGAACGAAACATGCTAATAGATTAGTAAACGACTGCAACAAACTAACAATTTGGAAAAAGAAACGACATGTCGTTTGGTAGCTGCGGGGACAAAGTCTGAATACAATGTGAAGTTTTAGAACATTAATGAAGCGACGTCGTTTACAAAGGTTGAAGGGAAAAGAAAGGAGAAAGACAGAGAAAGGGAAACTAAAGTAGAAGGCCACGTGGGCATTAATAATCAAAGTGCCATGTCATCAGAATTATAGTCTTAGTTGTAATAATGATGGTAACACCTGAAACTTTCCAAGAAAAACTATAAATAAGGTGTGAAGGTATGAGATTTGTATGCTTTTGGAAATACCTGAAAAATAGAGAAACTCAGACTTTTATTGAGAGAATTAGAATCTTGTAACTCTAAATATCAGGGATTCTAATAAAGCTTTGTATTCATTGTTTGTTGTTTGATCAAATTTCAGCACAAACAGTAATGGTACTGTGGAGCTACAGAAATAAAAACTCGTTTAACATTA
The DNA here is from genome assembly GCA_025413025.1 of Ficus hispida. NCBI lineage: Eukaryota > Viridiplantae > Streptophyta > Magnoliopsida > Rosales > Moraceae > Ficus > Ficus hispida. The sequence goes on from CM046374.1 coordinate 31,868,372, forward strand.
AGAAATGCTAATGCATCTCAAACTCTCACAAACTTTAACACGATCACACATACATCTATAGATTTATATATATGAAAATTTATACAGCAGCATGAGACCGATAACTATATCAAGAGCATCGATCTACGCCCGGCCTCAGTTAGCAGCAGGAACATCAAGCCAAATATCCGTCAAGTTAGGAATAGTTCTATGATGACTGGCTTGACCGCAGAACTAAAACGTTTATGAGAAATCGAAACCAATAATTTACTTAAAATCTTTGGCTTCCAATCCTTTTTATTAGTAAAATTATCATTATTATCGAAGAAGAAAAGGGTTAAATTTATTGTTTTCTTATGGACCTAACGTTGGTAGAGATCTAAAAGATAAGTTAGCTGAGGAAATACGATGAAAAATGTAATGTTCCAATCCAAAATTCCAATCATGGGGAACTGTTAGGATTGTTAATGAGACATCCTTGGAATATGGAGAAACAAAGACACCATTCATTAGCTAGATAGAGCAAACCACAAAGATTTTGTGATCCACTGACGAACTTATTCTAATTTAATGAGCATTTTCGATACTCAATATTATACCTTGAAAAGGACTCGAACCCCATGCTCTACTACAGATCTTGCCGGCTGTGCCGTAACACAATCTTTATGTTATTCAAGCCATAAAGCTAAGTAAAATCTGGGAATATATTTGAAACTACAACTTAAGTAAAATTTGTAATTTCGAAATTTCAGATGACAAATAATAAATTTATTTGAAAAAGTTTTGGGATTGGGGTATAAAGTAAATGAGCCCATTAACTGCCCTCCTCGGACGAACGGGGCTCCGCCACTGACCACCAACTACTGCCGGCGTGGTATAACGATCTGCTCCTATATGTTGTAATTATTTTTTCTAAATGTTTCTATTTTCATAAACCTATTTTCATAAACCCCTTATTAATTACTTGGAAAAAAAATGACTTTAAAACAAAGAATGATTTTGAAATCACTTTCATGTGACACTTTTTCATCTAATTTTCAACACTAATGGGTCATTTGCGTAACAATATAACATTTGGGGTAGTATGATACTTGAAACTAAAATTTAGAAACCAACATGAGATCGAGTAGGTGTAGAAGTTAGCGTGCAACATATATATTATGTATGTGCTTATATAAATACTTATATATAATATTTCTCTATAATTAAATCATCACACCAATTTATTAAATCATCATATAAAATTCATAAATTTTTACCACGAACTTTATTCTAGCACATCGAGTCCTCGTCACGTCACTTGTAAAAGCAACTCAAGAAACGTCAGAAATTACTAAACATATTATCATCACATCTTTTTTGCTAATATCTAGCGTTAGGTAAGTAATTTATGGTTAATGAAAAGTTGGGGCGTTATAAACTAATTACGAATTTACATGATTCAGTGCTTTATGTTAATCTTATGTGATGACACACTGCTTATTTTGCTTGTTATGGATCTTAATTGTATTTTAAAATTTTTCTTTTTTTTTTCTTACTTCTAACATGTTGGCAGGTTAGCGAATTGGTAGGTCAACGAGTCATATTATGTTAATCTCCCCAAATTACTATGTTGGTGGGTTGCGCTAATCGGGTTGGGTCAACCTGCAAACTCAGTGGGTCAAATAGGGTTGATGTTTATTTGACCTAATAGGTCATGGGTCGGGTCCGAGTTAGAATTGTAAAAATTTGTATTGGCTTCAACTTGACACGAGCCCGACCTTTTGGCATGAATTGTCAGCCCTAATATCAAGTATAAAATTCAAGGTCATTCGTAAAACTTAGTAAATTTTGATGTTATTTTTATGAATTCAATTTTCAAGCTCTCACATGTAGTTTGTTAATTTTCATTGTTTCAATTTAAAAAAAAAAATTTGGTCAAGTCCATTCATTGTTTTGCCAGGGACCCAAAAGTTGGCTAAATGACAAGTTAGAAGAGGACACAGTATGCTAAAAAAAATATCCAATGTTTCCAACCCAAAAGTTATGTCATGGGGAACAGTAAGGATTATTAATGAGACATATAGATTGTTATTAAAACTTACACTTGGAAAATGGAGAAATGAAAGGCTACCAACAGATCTTGAATTAAATTTGAATAGAACAGCAGTAGCAAATATTGTGTTAGTATCTCTTTGATTGAGTATAAAATTTCCCTTTCAAAAAAAAAAAAGAATAATAACAATTAAATATTGTGACAATCTCCATGAAAGGAATATAGTGCAGCCAATAAAACAAGTTGAGATTTTACAGTCCATAGATGTTTATAGTGAATTATGTACAATAAACAGATGGTTACGTTTTGAAGAAAATGGTTCTGCCATACTATTGGTCATCACTTTCTGAGTAGCACCAAAGAAAATGCAAGTCAGTCATAATAGCTTTTGATACGTATTTGATGGTTAAAAAACAGAATCTTATCGATAATACATTTTCTAAGGATCCCTACCATGGAAATTAACTGTGTACATCAACCACAATTGAATTTCGTGATAACAAAAATACGAAATTATATATCCATTGTGATTGATGGACACGGCTAATTTAATTGCCCCGTGTCCAATTCGGGACACATCTTGAGAATTCATTGGTTTAGTTTCATCAGAAGACTATAAGAATGCACGTTAACTGAGGGCCACAGACTTTTCTGCAAGATGTAACATCATTCACATTTAGTATACTCCTCACTGTAATTGGTGTCTTGGCCTTTTCATCAAGCCATTAAAATGATCTTTTCATCTAGTCATTAAGATAGCTTTAATTTCTTAATTATTCAAGGTTAAATTGTTAGATTGATCCTGAATTTTTAATTTTATACAATTTTAGTTCCTAAACTTTTTTCATAGTTGGAATACCCCTAAACTATTAAAATATTATTACAATAGTCCTTTATGTCAATTTTTAGACGTAATCCAGTATTTAGCATCACTTTTTGATCAATTTACTAATGGATTTCGTTTAAAATTTTATAAAAATGACTTTTATAACAATATTTTAATAGTTTAGGGGCATTCCCTGTTCTTTTTTCGTAGCTGAAATGATCATAAACTATTAAAAATGATGTTGCAATATTCTTTTTCATTAATTTTTGGATAGAATCCATAGTTATTAGCACACTTTTTGATCAAATTACTAATAAATTCTGTCCAAAAATTAACAGAAAAATTGTAGTTACATTTTAAAAGTTTAGGAGCATTCTAACTACCAAAAAAAAAATTCAAAGACTAAAATTGTATAATGTTAAAAGTTTAGGGACTAAATAAGTAATTTATCCATTATTTAAATACTAAAACTTTATTTTTATGAGTTTTAAATTTTGATAATGATCACAAAAAGTAAAAATAAGATTAGAAATAACATTACACACTGGATCCACAAATGAGTACACATTTTTTTTCTTCGCTTTTACTATTAAAAATATTTGTGTACTAACATATTTTTGAACTATATGTTAAACATGACCCGCACTGCTAAATTCTTCACCAAGTCAAGTAGGGATAATTGGTAAAATTAGCTCAACCCGTAACAAAAGCATCTTTTTGTACTTCAGAAAGGTTCAGAAGTTGAGGTGTAACGTATGCTTACCATAACAATGAATCATGTGGGATATAAATGAATTTTCTTCAAACTTATGGTTCTTTTGAATATTCTGGTATACACGCTAATATTCTGGTATAATATGCTATAGCCTCGTTGAAGGAAGGAATGGCACGTAAGTATCTTGTGGGGCAGATAGGCGTGGGAGTTTTGTGTTTGATTGCAAACGTTATTGGAAATTCTTTAGTTGGAAAATGCCATATAGGAATTCTTGAGATGACTTTGTGCCCTTACGAAGACTTGCGCTGGTATGATGGACGTGTAGAAATGCGACATTGGTAAGGGTCTAATCACCGTACCCGTGATTATAGCGGAGGGAAATCTATTTAGGTTTCTGGTTTCTGAACTCAGTACTCGTTTCCCCCTTTTAGCGTGTTTCATTTGAGGATTTTCATATCTGTTTTAGTGTTTGAATCTCTTCGATTTAGAATGTAATTTCCCTTTTTTAAAATAAGTATGACATTAATAGTAATAGTAATAGTAATAACAATAACAAGAAAAATTAAATTTGGTGGCCTAGTTTGGTCATTTAATCTAATAAATAGCCAAAAAAATTTATTTAGCAAAATGATCGTTTGTTATTTTTTTTTTCCAGATTTAACCAATCAGTGATTGACTTGAAAATTGATAATTTACGCTCTGATCAATCAATTATTGATTTCAATCAATCATTGGATTTACTGAATTAACAATATTATATGGTCAATCAATGATTGACCGTTTAAAAAATTGATTGATAACATTTTTTAAAAAAAATATCCCTTTAACTAATTTTTAAAAACTTCAATCATTTGTAAAAATATTTCTTTAACATATTTCCTCTGACTCCATTCTATATTATTTATATACGAATTATACATTTATATAGCGCTAGGAAAAATGTATCAAAGGGTGAAATGAATATTAGTTCAGCCAATAAAATAAGTTGAGATTTAAACTGTCCATATATATAATCAATTATATACATGAGTAAACAGAAGGTTATGAAACTTTTTTTTTTTTTAAAGGTAAGTTAATTAGAGAAGAAAATGTTCTTGACATACTCTTGGTCATCAAATGATGGAGATTTCAACATTCACAATCTGAAGGTACTTGCGACCAACGAAAATGCTTTTAATATGTACATCCGACGGTTGAAAAACAGAATTCAATAGATAGCACATTTTTTCAAGATCCTAACATAGAAATTAGCTGTATCCATCAACCACAATTAAATTTCATAATTATGAAAATAAGAAATTATCCTTTGTGATTGATGGACCCAATTCGCAAATTCGCGGCAAACCTCGATTATTCATTGGTTAGATTCCATAAGAACACTGCAAGAAAACACGTAAATAAAGAGCCCAAGACCAAATTGGTAGCGTAATATCATTCACATTTAGTACTCCTCACTATAATTGGTAGCGTAGTTTTCTGGATTTCTTCTTTTTTTCCTTTTTTTTTTTTTTTTGAAAAGTAGTTTTCTAGATTTCTGAGTCAACTCGATCACGACCCCAATCTCAAATCTTGACACCGACCTCGACATTGGTCCAAAACCCAACCCGGTCTAGAAACCAGACCTTGAACCTGGTTATGAGAGCTGATCACCCCGACCTAAGTCCTAATCCCGAAATGACTCTGACCCCTTAACTCGAATCTCGAACCTGATCTCGATCTCTGAACTCTATTACAGTCTAGAAACCTGACCTTGACCATAGCCCTGAAACCCGACCCCGACCCCCAATCCCCAACCTGAGTCTAAACCCGAACCCAACTCTGACCCTAACTCGAATCCGATCCTGATCCTCGTCTCGAAACCCGACATCGATCTAGAACTTGACCTTGACCTATACAAAAACCTAAACTAATCCTCGACCCAAGTCAACCCGATTCCGAACCCTAACTCAAATCTCGATCGCGATTTGCGTCTCGAAACTGCCCCCGACCCCGATCCCAATCCAGAATCCCGATCTTGAAACCCAACCTCGGTTCCCAAACCAGCCCTGACCTTCTGTCCTGACACCTGACCCCGACCTTGACCTTGGTTCCCGAAACATGACCTCGATCTTAGTTCCGAATCTCAACCACGACCCTAACCTCCATCACGTAACCCAACCCGACCCCGACCCCGTTAAACAGTTAGAATTTCAATGTTAAAAAAAAGTTTTTAAAAAAAACTATATCCAAACATGTATATTTTGTTTTGATTTTATAAATCTATTTTACATAATAATTTCCAAACACCATATGTTTTTTTAGAAAATGTGAGAATTGTTTTTGTTATCATTTTTGAAAACTGAAAACTGAGAACATGGTTAAACAAGCCCTAACGTTTCCAACCCAAAATTTAATTCATGGGGAACTATAAGGATTATTAAAGAGACATAGAGATTGTTAATGAGACCTATTAGGTTGTACCACATTTTTTCCCTCAAAATCCAAAAACCGCCACTACCCGATTAGGGTAACACAACCGATCGAAAACTGGCCGAAATCATCAGTTTTTTTTGGTTGGCGCTGCTTGATTCCATGGAAGAAGAAAGATGATGGTGGCAGGCCGGTGGCAACTTGTGAGGGCCATACTTGCAGACACGGCGGTGCTAAAAGAAGAGAAGAAGAAGAAGAAGAAAAAGATAAGCACCTGTTTAGGTTTAGGTTTTTTTTTTTTTTTTAAGTGTGTTAACTTAGCCTCCGTTTGGTGTTACGTTAGAGTTGAAATTTTTAAGTTGGAGTTAATTGATTTTTTAAAAACTAGTTATAACTTTTTGTTAATTTTTCAGAAAAAGATAAAACTGAATAGAAAATTAAGTTTGAGTTGATTTGCCAAATGTAGCCTTAAAAAAGGGGGGGGGGGGTGGATATGCCAGATGGAAAATCACGGTCTCTTTGTGAATGGGCTTAGTGGGCTTCTGTTTATATTAAAATTTAGGGTTGGACTTAATTAGTTTAGGCCCAGTGTTGCTAGGTTTCATCTTCCTCGACAAGAACAAGGACCATGGCCACAGCGAAGAAGTCTGCAGACAAACACAAAAAGCGAGGAGGAGAGGAAAAGAGGTGGGATGACTCATGGTCGGTGGGTTTCGGTTAACGACCGAACCCAAAACTTCAGAACCGTAACCGCCCGTTCCGGTGATGATCGGTTCGGTTAACTGCCCGAGCAATCTCGGTGCTGACATGTCACCGACTCTCCGGCCGGTTTTGGGCTGTCACCGGCGGTCTCGTTCGGTTCTCGGTTTAAATGTTCAGCCCTGGATAAAATTAGCTCAATCAGTAATGAAAGCATCTTTTTGTACTTCATAAAAGTCCAGAAGTTGAGGTGTAAGATTTGCATAACGTAACAATGACTTTGATTTTTTTTTTTTTAAGAGAAATTCATATTGTACGTTAGTTAAAATCAGGTGTAATATTATCGTTTAATATATCTTTAATCACAAGTATTATGTTGTGCACACTATCGTGGGATTATAGGATCAGCTTGTTGAAGGAACAAATGACACGTAAATATCTCGTGGGCAGATAGCCGTGGAAATTTTGTGTTTGATTGCAAACATTATTGGAAATTCCTTCATTGGAAAATGATATAGGAATTCTTGAGATGACTTTGTGCCCTTGCGGAGACTTGCGCAGATATTATGGACCCGTGCTTGTAGCGTTGGGAAATCTATTTAGGTTTCCGGTTTTTGAACTCGGTACTCACTTCTCCCTTTAAATCTCTATAAATATTTTATTTGAATTATTTACCGTCAAAACGGTCTTCTTGTGCTTTTAGGCTTTTCATGTCTGAATTATATTGTTCGTATCTCTTGATGTAGAACGTAATTTCCCTTTCCAGAACAATTTTAATAATAATAATAATAGTTCTATTATTTTTATTAAATTATCACCATCATCGTCATTATTATTAATTTGGGGCAATCTCCACGAGTCCATGACTGTCATACAAGTCCCCAACATATTTCCTCTGACTCATTCTATATTATTTACATAAACAAACTATACATTTATATAGAGCTAGGAAAGATGTATAAAAGGATGAAATGAATATTAGTGCAGCCAATAAAATAAGTTGAGAATTTAATTGTCCGTATATATAA
>CM046374.1:31876162-31896818 GCA_025413025.1 Ficus hispida
ACCTTGATGACATTAGCAAGTGAGTTTTACATATGCTGCAATCTTCAATTTCTTGTTTTTCGTCCGATTCTTCATGTTTTCACTTTTTTGAATTGATAGTTGAAAGTTGAAAGTTGAAACTTCACAAAACTGATAATTTTTTTTTAACCTTTTGGATGGAGGGATGGCTGAACCCCGAACTCTTCAAATAAATTGGTCTTCTTTTTGGCAATTGTGCTTGTTGACATTCGTGCTTAGTTGTTCATGTTGATTTTAGATGACAAGGCTCGACTAATTAGAGAGTCAGGATCACTTTCACAAGGAAATATTTTCCATTTAAATAAACTTTTCAGTTATCTACAGCTTGTTTGTGAAAACTACGGGTGTCTTATTCATCAAGGCATTTGGGGCCAAGTTTATAGTTGTTGAATTGAAAGCAAGTTCATTCATTTTGGGTTTTATTAGTATCAGTGTTATTGTTATTAGTTTTCTAGATTAAATCTTAATTGAAGTGGGTAAGTAATTGGAGTATGGTCGTCAAAAGAAGATTTATATTCGCAATGTCGATAAGCCATTTCAAAAGGTTTTCGATTATTTTTCTTATTTTTTTTCCCAACATAACAGGATTGAATGATGCAGAGAACTTTTATTTGTAAAATACAAATAACAACAAAAATTACTTTGACCAAAACCTCAATGGGTCTCACATTTAAGATTCCAAAAGATAGAACATAATTTATTTATTTATGCACTCTGGATACATATTAGGAGAAGAACAAGAGTTTATCATATAATAGATAAAATATTGACTGGTGTGCAGACCTAATGTATAGTTCTTTTCATGCACCTTCTTGTAGAGTAGAAAACCCGATAAACACAACAGATTAGCAAACAGTTATACAACTGATTATTTTTGTCTCTAAACATAACAAGAAAAAAGGTAGAGTTTCAGTTACAGAAATATTACCTTTATTTTAGAGACTTTTTCAAAGGGCACCATTTTCCTCTTGCTTCTTAGTTTTTTCTTCTGCTCCTGCTCTTAAGGGAGTGATTGAGATATGTGGCCGTTCTCTTCCAAGCTTTTCAGAAACCAATGATCACCACTTCTACTGAAAAGCACCATGTATCCCACAGATATCCCGATCACCATTCCGCTTGCGTAACCCATCATCACCACCTTCAATCAAACATGCCTTCGTCGTGCTCTCTGTCATCACCATTGGATTGGGTTGCGCCTCTCTGTTGCCGCATAATTTAGACAAAGGAAATCCGCACAATCCTGGATTTCCACTGTATGAGTCGTTGTTGAATGTGTTGAATTGCTGTCCACTAGGTATTGGTCCACCAATTTGTTCTGAGAAAGGTTCAGGATGCAAGCCATGGTATACCGCAACTGATTAGGAATCCTCCAACAGGTCATTAGAAGAGAGATCTAACCATTCAAGATTAGTCAAATTTCCCAATGATGATGGTATAGTACCATGCACTTATTGTGAGAAAAGTTGAGACCCTTGAGTGACTAAGCCTTCAATCGATTGCGGAATCTCGCCCGTGAAATTATTGCTTGAGAAATCAATGGTTTTCAGAATAGTTTGGATTTGCACCAACTCATCCAAACTTTCATAGAACCACTATTGTATATGAGTAATGATGCATGAAACTGTCTCCCGTATACTTCATTCTGACATTGTCTGCATTCATCATAGCTGTGAAATTCTCAATATATCTGATTGGAAGAGTACCCCTGAACTCGTTGTGGGAAATATCCAGGATTCTTAACTGACGAAAGGGAGATCTAGTTTTAGGATTCCCAATGGAACCATTAACTTGTTAGCTTTCAGGACTAGAACCTGTAGCTTCGGAGAGATTCTAGCCAGTCAGGGAACGTGTCTCTTAACTGGTTGTTTCCAACATCAAGAACTTCAAGATATCTGCAATGCTTCAAAGATCTTGGCAGCGGTCCTTCCAGCTCATTCCCATTCAAATTAATAAACTCCAAACTGTTGCCCTCTGCGAATATTTTCGGGGATGGGGCCGTGTAGTTTGTTCATTCGCAAATCAAACAACTGCGAGACTTGTATTGAAATCTCCAAGGCATTGAGGAATAATTCCACTCAAGTTGTTATGAGATAAATCGAGCGTCTCAAGGGATGTCATGTTGCAAATAGAAGTTGGGATATCTCCTGAGAACTGATTTTTCGAGGCACTAAAGTAGACTAAACCAGGTGGAATTGATAGAGGTCCTGAAAAAATTCGGAACTAAGGTCTAGAATTATATAAAATATTTGCAATACTATATGTAATAAGTCCAGAAGCAATCAAATATAGAATAACTAATAATAATCATATGTAATGGCGGTTAAGTGAGAAAGTTCTAGAGCAAAAAATTGTAACCACACATGAAGTCAGTTACACTTGTTTATATGACTTACACAGCTATAAACAGACTTTGTATGTTGTTGTAAAGGTATAGCTAAAAACAAGCTTATGTAATAAGGTTCTGTTTGGATCACGTGCTCATTTTTTAAAAGGAATTTGAAAAAAGATAGACGGTCTCTGATAAAAGTGCAGCTTATTTCTTCAACTTTCTAAATATTATATAAAATATTTGCAATATTATATGTAGAAATGTCTAAGCAAACAAATCTAGAGTAACTAATAATAATCACATGTAATGCCTTTCAAACCAAAAACCCGTGCCCCTGTGTCTATTTACTATCAATATGCTTACCAAACACAACCTACACCTATTCACATACAAAAATAACCATCAATCTCTAGCTTTTTAAACTTTGAAAGCTTTTCAAACTCCACTGTACCTGTAAAATTATTTGATGAAAGATCCAACATCCAGAGTGCGGCCTGAAGGAATATTGATCTTGGAATGATGCCACACAGTTTATTTTCACTCAATGAGATAATCCGTAGCGAGGTGCTCTTGAACTCTCTGATCTCACCAGTAAATTGGTTGTTGTCGAGTTGTAAATACTCCAAATATGGCAGTTCACATATCCATGAAGGTATTGTACCGTTTAGTAAGTTATCAAAGAGCGACAGAATGGTTAAATTTGAAAAAGAGAAATTGCTGCAGACTTCAGGAAGTTGGCCTGAGAAATTGTTGTTTGAAAGATATAAGGCCCTGAGTCGCTGAAGGTTTAAAAAGGAGCAAGGAATCTGGCCATTAAGATGGTTATCCACTTAAGCTAAGTTCCTCAAGTTTCGGCATCTGGAACATGTTCCTCGGCAACTCCCCGTGCAAGTTAGAAGAGTGGAGAAAAAGAGATGTTAAAGAAGAAGACAAGTTTGTTAAAGAGAGAGGTGACACAGAAGACATGTCAATGAAAAAGTTGAGTTGTCTAAGGTTGGTTAAGTTTTTAGCGAGGGCTTTGAAGGTATCCTCCTCTATTGTGAGTTGGTCAGGATAATATCCACCGAGTGTCAGGCTGACCAATTTGGAGAGATGAGAGATTTCCAAAGGCACATGGCCACTGAAGTTTAGGAAAGACAGGTCAAGATCGGTCAAGTTCTTGAACTGGCCGAACTCGGGTAAAACAGGGGAGCCTTCGAAGTCAATCCAAGAAAGAACTAGGCTTTGGAGATGGCGGAGGAAGAAGAGGCTGCTGTTGGAACTAATAGCGCCCTTAAGAGTAGTGTAGCAACTGAGGTCAAGGCCGATCACATGCCCCGTAACTTCGTCACAGGTGATTCCACCCCATGTGCAACAATTTGTGCTCACATTCCATGGTGTTGGATGAACACAGGCATCAAATGAGGAAGTAGGTGAGAAAGAGCCCTTGAATTGGAGAAGAGCGGAGCTCTCATCGGATGGCATTGAGGCTCAACAGAAGCAGATGAACACCAAACTTGAGAATTGAAGATGAAGAAGAGAAGTACACAGAGAAAAGATAACGAGGATAAGCACCCCATCCCTTGTTTTTTCTTGAGTAACATTTTAGTAAGATGATTAGAGCCTTTACTAGTGCTATACTTGTATACAAGTCTATCAAATCAGAGCTAGTCTTTCACAAGGGCACAAAGTCATCTCAAGAATTCCAATGAAAAAGATTTCCAAATCAAAACACAAAATTTCCAAAGGTTCTCTGCCCCACGAGATGTTTACGAATCTAATAGAATATTAATTTCTAGTGGACCAAAGAATAATAAAGATGCTTTATGAAGTGCATAAATATGCTCTCTTTACTGGACCAATAAATACTCAAGTTTGCCTCAAATTGGAAGCACAGTGGATGATTTCTTATAGTCCGTTTGTGGCAACAACTCCAATCGTAGGACGTCCCCTATATACAGAAATATATACATTGAAAAGTGGGGTGGAAAGCCTTTAAAAAAAAAAAAAAAAAAAAAGAAAGTTGGGGTGGAAAATTGCTATACGCTTTTATTAACTGGTGTCTTCCCCAGTCAAGCAAATATATTATTTTGACAAAGAGAGGTTCCAAATCTTTTTTATTTTTCCATACGAACCGTACCGTGTTTGATACGCCTTCGACCATAATTGATTTTGTTTTTTTTTTTATAGCTTTATGGGATTTTTTTTTTTTTTTTAATTTTAATGAGTGTCTTACGGTAAAATCGGTTGGTCACCCTTCATTTCTCCATTTTTTAAGTTTATAAACGCTTTGTAAGAATATACTCGTTTAGTTGATTAGAATAAAATTTGGTTCCTATCTAAAAAATTCCTTATGACTTAAATTTTGGGTTAGAGACATTGGACCGTGTGTATATTTTTTTTGGTGTAAGTGTCATCTTCTATTTTGTCATTTATCTAACTTTTAAGTCCATGACAAAACAATAAATGAACTTGACCGAGTTTTCAAAAAATAAAACAAGAAAACAAACTACATTTAACTTGAAAATTGAATTCATAAAAAAAACAAAAACAAAATTTACTGAATTATTACGAATGACCTTAAATGTTATAGGTTTCTAAATTTTAGTTTCAAATATCGTACTACCCCAAATGTTATATTATTACGTAAATGTGCCATTAGTTAATAATATGTTGAAAATTAGATGAAAAAGTGTTAATTTCAAAATATTTTTTTGTCATATAAGTAAAAAGGGGTTTATGAATAAAGAAACATTTAGAAAAATAATTACAACTTGTAGGGGTGGACATCATACTTGAATTGGAGAAGAGCGGAGCTCTCATCGGGATGGCGTTGAGGCTCAACAGAAGCAGATGAACCGCAAACTGAAGAACTGAAGATCAAGAAGAGAAGTACACAGAGAAGAGATAATATCTCTTGTTTTTCTCTTATTTGTCTGTCAAATCAGCGCAAGTCTTCACAAGGACACAAAAGTCATCTCTAGAATTCCTACGGCATTTTCCATTTTAAAAATATTTCCAATAATGTTCACCATCAAAGACACACAATTTCCACGGCTCTCTGCCTCTCGAGATATTTACGTGTCATCCATTCCTTCAACAAGACTAATCCTACACGTATTTTTTTCAAAAAAAGAAAAAAAAAAACTATGACTTTTAAAAAATACATTTTATCACATTAGTCTTACACTTATTCAAAATCTTTGTTAAGCAAACGTTACATCTCAACTTCTGGACCTTTATGAAGTACATGAAGATGCTTTTATCATTGCTGATTCAAAACTAATTTTACCTATAATCCCTACTTGACTCGGTGAAGAATATAGCAGACATGTTTAATATATACAATATAATGATTAACAAGTAGAAAAATATGTTAGCATAGCGAGAATTACCAATGCTTAACGGGGAAAGTACTTGAATAATATAAATTTAAAAATCATTACACCAATATGACACTAAATAATAACATTAGATCAATATAACATAAAGTTAAACTAAAATAAATTAAAGTTTATATTGTATTAGTTAAGATGGAGAAATTTGTATTATATTAGTTAATAGATAAAAAAAAGGTGATTAATTAAGTAATTTCTCATTCTTTTTTCCTTTTTAATCTGTTTTTGTTTGTTTTCAACCAAAAAAAAAAACGTTTTTTTTTGTTTTTAGGGGTCATTCAAGTTTGCGGGGTACTTTACCCATTCGTTCCTTCAACGAGGCTGATCCTATAAATCCCACATTAGCTTGTATACCAGAATATTCAGAAGAACCATAACTTTGAAGAAAATTCATTTATATCGTTACGTTATGCATACGCTACACCTCAACTTGGACCTTTCTGAAGTACAAAAAGATGCTTGTGTTACGGATTGAGCTAATTTTACCTATTATCCCTATTTGACTCAGTGAAGAATTTTGCAGTGCGGGTCATGTTTAACATATAGTTCAAAAATAGGATAGTACAAAAATATTTTTAATATTAGAAGTGTTAAAAAAAAAATTTATATTCTTTTGTGATCCATGTGTAATGTTATTTCTAATCATATTTTTACTTTTTGTCATCATTATCAAAATTTAAAACTCATAAAAATAAAGTTTAAGTATTTAAATAATAGATAAATTACTTATATAGTTCATAAACTTTTAACATTATATAATTTTGGTCTCTGAACTTTTTTTTTTTTTATAGGTGGAATGTCTTTAAACTTTTAAAATGTTACCACAACATTTCCGTTAAATTTTAAACAGAAAATGTTAGTTATTTGGTCAAAAGTGGTGCTAATGACTATGGATTATGTTAAAAAATTAACGGAAAAGAATATTACGACAACGTTTTTAATAGTTTACGATCATTCCAAATATTAAAAAAAAAAAAAAAGAACAAGAAATGTTCCTAAACTATTAAAATATTACTATAAAAGTCATTTATGTTAATTTTTAAACGAAATTCTTTAGCAATTTGGTCAAAAAGTGTTACAAACTATCGGATTACGTTAAAAAATTGATATAAAAGACTATTATAGTAACATTTTAATAATTTAGAGACATTCCAACTATGAAAAAAATTCAGAAATCAAAATTATATAAAGTTAAAATATAAAGATCAACTTAATAATTTATCATTAAATAATTAAGAAATTAAAGCTATCTTAATGACTAGATGAAAATACCATCTTAACGACCAGATGAAAAGGCCAAGACACCAATTACAGTGAGGAGTATACTCGATTAGAAATTATTTTTTTTCCTAATTTTTTTTTTCTTTTTTTTGGGTCGAAAAGTCAAAATTTGTCATTGGTATATCATTTTCTCTCCATTAAAGAATCAGGAAGACTGACAAACTGTTGACTCGGAAATCCAGAAAAGTATGCCAACATTTAGTGGGAGTAATAACTACTAAATGTGAATGATGTTACATCCTTAATTAACGTGCTTTCTGATAGTTTTCTTATGGAATCCAACCAATGAATACTCAAGGTTTGCCCGAGCTGGACGCGCTAGAATTAAATTAGCGGTGTTGAATGAAAAATTTCTTACTTTCGTTATCATGAAATTTAATTGTGATTGATGGACACAACTAATTTTCATGGTAGGATCAGAAAAAATATACCATCCATATAGCTATGTTTTTTAACCGTAGTATATATCAGAAGCTAATAGTAACAAGATGTTAATAACTTCCATTTTCTTTGGTAGCAAGACCTTTGTTTGTGAATTCGAATCTCCATCATGTGATGAACCAGAGTATGCAAGAGTATTTTTTTACTTACCTTAAAAAAGTTTTGATAGTCTTATTTTATTCTGTATATAATTCATTTTATATATACGGACAATTAAATCTCAACTTATTTTATTGGCTGCACTAATATTCATTTCATCCTTTTATACATCTTTCCTAGCTCTATATAAATGTATAGTTTGTTTATGTAAATAATATAGAATAGAGTCAGAGGAAATATGTTAGGGGGACTTGTATGACAGTCATGGACTCATGGAGATTGCCCCAAATAATAATAATGACGATGATGGTGATAATTTAATAAAAATAATAGAACTATTATTATTATTATTAAAAATTGTTCTGGAAAGGGAAATTACTTCTACATCAAAGAGATACGAACAATATAATTCAGACATGAAAAGCCTAAAAGCACAAGAAGACCGTTTTGACGGTAAATAATTCAAATAAATATTTATAGAGATTTAAAAGGGAGAAGTGAGTACCGAGTTCAAAAACCGGAAACTAAATAGATTCCCAACGCTACAAGCAGGTCCATAATATCTGCGCAAGTCTCCGCAAGGGCACAAGTCATCTCAAGAATCCTATATCATTTTCCAATGAAGAATTTCCAATAATGTTGCAATCAAACACAAAATTCCACGGCTATCTGCCACGAGATATTTACGTTCATTTGTTCTTCAACAAGCTGATCTGTAATCCACGATAGTGTGCACAACATAATACTTGTGATTAGAGATATAGTCTAACGATAATATTAGACGTGATATTAACTAAACGTACAATATGAATTTCTCTTTAAAAAAAAAAAATCAAAGTCATTGTTACGTTATGCAAATCTTACACCTCAACTTCTGGACTTTTATGAAGTACAAAAAGATGCTTTCATTACTGATTGAGCTAATTTTACGCAGGGCTGAACATTTAAACCGAGAACCGAACGAGACCGCCGGTGACAGCCCAAAACTGGCCGGAGAGTCGGTGACATGTCAGCACCGAGATTGCTCGGGCAGTTAACCGAACCGATCATCACCGGAACGGGCGGTTACGGTTCTGAAGTTTTGGGTTCGGTCGTTAACCGAAACCGACCGACCATGAGTCATCCCACCTCTTTTCCTCTCCTCCTCGCCTTCTTTGGTTTGTCTGCAGACTTCTTCGCTGTGGCCATGGTCCTTGTTCTTGTCGAGGAAGATGAAACCTAGCAACACTGGGCCTAAACTAATTAAGTCCAACCCTAAATTTTAATATAAACAGAAGCCCACTAAGCCCATTCACAAAGAGACCGTGATTTCCATCTGGCATATCCACCCCCCCCCCCCTTTTTAAGGCTACATTTGGCAAATCAACTCAAACTTAAATTTTCTATTTCAGTTTTATCTTTTTCTGAAAAATTAACAAAAAGTTATAACTAGTTTTTAAAAATTCAATAACTCCAACTTAAAAATTTCAACTCTAACCGTAACACCAAACGGAGGCTAAGTTAACACACTTAAAAAAAAAAAAAAAACCTAAACCTAAACAGGTGCTTATCTTTTTCTTCTTCTTCTTCTCTTCTTTTAGCACCGCCGTGTCTGCAAGTATGGCCCTCACAAGTTGCCACCGGCCTGCCACCATCATCTTTCTTCTTCCATGGAATGAAGCAGCGCCAACCAAAAAAAACTGATGATTTCGGCCAGTTTTCGATCGGTTGTGTTACCCTAATCGGGTAGTGGCGGTTTTGGATTTTGAGGAAAAAATGTGGTACCCTAATAGGTCTCATTAACAATCTCTATGTCTCTTTAATAATCCTTATAGTTCCCCATGAATTAAATTTTGGGTTGGAAACGTTAGGGCTTGTTTAACCATGTTCTCAGTTTTCAGTTTTCAAAAATGATAACAAAAACAATTCTCACATTTTCTAAAAAAACATATGGTGTTTGGAAATTATTATGTAAAAATAGATTTATAAAATCAAAACAAAATATACATGTTTGGATATAGTTTTTTTTAAAACTTTTTTTAACATTGAAATTCTACTGTTTAACGGGGTCGGGGTCGGGTTGGGTTACGTGATGGAGGTTAGGGTCGTGGTTGAGATTCGGAACTAAGATCGAGGTCATGTTTCGGGACCAAGGTCAAGGTCGGGGTAGGTGTCAGGACAGAAGGTCAGGGCTGGTTTGGGAACCGAGGTTGGGTTTCAAGATCGGGATTCTGGATTGGGATCGGGGTCGGGGGCAGTTTCGAGACGCAAATTGCGATGAGATTTGAGTTAGGGTTCGGAATCGGGTTGACTTGGGTCGAGGATTAGTTTAGGTTTTTGTATAGGTCAAGGTCAAGTTCTAGATCGAGGTCGGGTTTCGAGACGAGGATCAGGATCGGGATTCGAGTTAGGGTCAGAGTTGGGTTCGGGTTTTAGACTCAGGTTAGGGATTGGGGGTCGGGGTCGGGTTTCAGGGCTATGGTCAAGGTCAGGTTTCCAACCGTGATAGAGTTCAGAGATCGAGATCAGGTTCGAGATTCGAGTTAAGGGGTCAGAGTCATTTCGGGATTTAGGACTCAGGTCGGGGTGATCAGCTCTCACAACCAGGTTCAAGGTCTGGTTTCTAGACCGGGGTTGGGTTTCGAGACCAATGTCGAGGTCGGTGTCAAGATTTGAGATCGGGGTCGTGATCGAGTTGACTTAGAAATCTAGAAAACTACTTTTCAAAAAAAAAAAAAAAGGAAAAGAAAGAAGAAATCCAGAAAACTACGCTACCAATTATAGTGAGGAGTACTAAATGTGAATGATATTACGCTACCAATTTTGGTCTTGGGCTCTTTATTTACGTGTTTTCTTGCAGTGTTCTTATGGAATCTAACCAATGAATAATCGAGGTTTGCCGCGAATTTGCGAATTGGGTCCATCAATCACAAAGGATAATTTCTTATTTTCGTAATTATGAAATTTAATTGTGGTTGATGGATACAGCTAATTTCTATGTTAGGATCTTGAAAAAATGTGCTATATATTGAATTCTGTTTTTCAACCGTCGGATGTACATATTAAAAGTTGGTCGCAAGTAACTTCAGATTGTGAATGTTGAAATCTCCATCATTTGATGACCAAGAGTATGTCAAGAACATTTTCTTCTCTAATTAACTTACCTTAAAAAAAAAAAAAAAGTTTCATAACCTTCTGTTTACTCATGTATATAATTGATTATATATATGGACAGTTTAAATCTCAACTTATTTTATTGGCTGAACTAATATTCATTTCACCCTTTTATACATTTTTCCTAGCTTTATATAAATGTATAATTCGTATATAAATAATATAGAATGGAGTCAGAGGAAATATGTTAAAGAAATATTTTTACAAATGATTGAAGTTTTTAAAAATTAGTTAAAGGGATATTTTTTTAAAAAAATGTTATCAATCAATTTTTTTAAACGGTCAATCATGGATTGACCATATAATATTGTTAATTCAGTAAATTCAATGATTGATTGAAATCAATAATTGATTGATCAGAGCGTAAATTATCAATTTTCAAGTCAATCACTGATTGGTTAAATCTGGAAAAAAATGACAAACGATTATTTTGCTAAATAAATTTTTTTTTTGGCTATTTATTAGATTAAATGACCAAACTAGGCCACCAAATTTAATTTTTCTTGTTATTGTTATTACTATTACTATTACTATTAATGTCATACTTATTTTAAAAAAGGGAAATTACATTCTAAATCGAAGAGATTCAAACACTAATACAGATATGAAAATCCTCAAATGAAACACGCTAAAATGGGGGAAACGAGTACTGAGTTCAGAAACCAGAAAACTAAATAGATTTCCCTCCGCTATAATCACGGGTACGGTGATTAACCCTTACCAATGTCGCATATCTACACGTCCATCATACCGGCGCAAGTAGTCGTAAGGGCACAAAGTCATCTCAAGAATTCCTTTATGGCATTTTCCAACTAAAGAATTTCCAATAACGTTTGCAATCAAACACAAAACTCCCACGCCTATATGCCCCACAAGATACTTACGTGCCATTCCTTCCTTCAACGAGGCTAAGCAAATGTTACCAGAATATTAGCGTGTATACCAGAATATTCAAAAGAACCATAACTTTGAAGAAAATTCATTTATATCCCACATGCTTCATTGTTATGGTAAGCATACGTTACACCTCAACTTCTGAACCTTTCTGAAGTACAAAAAGATGCTTTTGTTACGGGTTGAGCTAATTTTACCAATTATCCCTACTTGACTTGGTGAAGAATTTAGCAGTGCGGGTCATGTTTAACATATAGTTCAAAAATATGTTAGTACACAAATATTTTTAATAGTAAAAGCGAAGAAAAAAATGTGTACTCATTTGTGGATCCAGTGTGTAATGTTATTTCTAATCTTATTTTTACTTTTTGTGATCATTATCAAAATTTAAAACTCATAAAAATAAAGTTTTAGTATTTAAATAATGGATAAATTACTTATTTAGTCCCTAAACTTTTAACATTATGCAATTTTAGTCTTTGAATTTTTTTTGATAGTTAGAATGCTCCTAAACTTTTAAAATGTAACTATAATTTTTCTGTTAATTTTTGGACAGAATTTATTAGTAATTTGATCAAAAAGTGATGCTAATAACTATGGATTCTATCCAAAAATTAATGAAAAAGAATATTGCAACATCATTTTTAATAGTTTATGATCATTTCAGCTACGACAAAAGAACAGGGAATGCCCCTAAACTATTAAAATATTGTTATAAAAGTCATTTCTATAAAATTTTAAACAAAATCCATTAGTAAATTGATCAAAAAGTTATGCTAAATACTGGATTACGTCTAAAAATTGACATAAAGGACTATTGTAACAATATTTTAATAGTTTAGGGGTATTCCAATTATGAAAAAAGTTTAGGAACTAAAATTGTATAAAATTAAAAATTCAGGATCAATCTAACAATTTAACCTTGAATAATTAAGAAATTAAAGCTATCTTAATGACTAGATGAAAAGATCATTTTAATGGCTAGATGAAAAGGCCAAGACACCAATTACAGTGAGGAGTATACTAAATGTGAATGATGTTACATCTTGCAGAAAAGTCTGTGGCCCTCAGTTAACGTGCATTCTTATAGTCTTCTCTGATGAAACTAAACCAATGAATTCTCAAGATGTGTCCCGAATTGGACACGCGGCAATTAAATTAGCCGTGTCCATCAATCACAATGGATATATAATTTCGTATTTTTTTTATCACGAAATTCAATTGTGGTTGATGTACACAGTTAATTTCCATGGTAGGGATCCTTAGAAAATGTATTATCGATAAGATTCTGTTTTTTAACCATCAAATACGTATCAAAAGCTACTATGACTGACTTGCATTTTCTTTGGTGCTACTCAGAAAGTGATGACCAATAGTATGGCAGAACCATTTTCTTCAAAACGTAACCATCTGTTTATTGTACATAATTCACTATAAACATCTATGGACTGTAAAATCTCAACTTGTTTTATTGGCTGCACTAATATTCCTTTCATGGAGATTGTCACAATATTTAATTGTTATTATTCTTTTTTTTTTTTAAAGGGAAATTTTATTCTCAATCAAAGAGATACTAACACAATATTTGCTACTGCTGTTCTATTCAAATTTAATTCAAGATCTGTTGGTAGCCTTTCATTTCTCCATTTTCCAAGTGTAAGTTTTAATAACAATCTATATGTCTCATTAATAATCCTTACTGTTCCCCATGACATAACTTTTGGGTTGGAAACATTGAATATTTTTTTTAGCATACTGTGTCCTCTTCTAACTTGTCATTTAGCCAACTTTTAGGTCCCTGGCAAAACAATGAATGGACTTGACCAAATTTTTTTTTAAAATTGAAACAATGAAAATTAACAAACTACATGTGACAGCTTGAAAATTGAATTCATAAAAATAACATCAAAATTTACTAAGTTTTTACGAATGACCTTGAATTTTATACTCGATATTAGGGCTGACAATTCATGCCAAAAGGTCGGGCTCGTGTCAAGTTGAAGCCAATTCAAATTTTTAAAATTCTAACTCGGACCCGACCCATGACCTGTTAGGTCAAATAAACATCAACCCTATTTGACCCACTGAGTTTGCAGGTTGACCCAACCCGACCAGCGCAACCCACCAACATAGTAATTTGGGGAGATTAACATAATATGACTCGTTGACCTACCAATTCGCTAACCTGCCAACATGTTAGAAGTAAGAAAAAAAAAAAAAGAAAAATTTTAAAATACAATTAAGATCCATAACAAGCAAAATAAGCAGTGTGTCATCACATAAGATTAACCTAAAGCACTGAATCATGTAAATTCGTAATAAGTTTATAACGCCCCAACTTTTCATTAACCATAAATTACTTACCTAACGCTAGATATTAGCAAAAAAGATGTGATGATAATATGTTTAGTAATTTCTGACGTTTCTTGAGTTGCTTTTACAAGTGACGTGATGAGGACTCGATGTGCTAGAACAAAGTTCGTGGTAAAAATTTATGAATTTTATATGATGATTTAATAAATTGGTGTGATGATTTAATTATAGAGAAATATTATATATAAGTATTTATATAAGCACATACATAATATATTACGTAATATATATGTTGCACGCTAACTTCTACACCTACTCGATCTCATGTTGGTTTCTAAATTTTAGTTTCAAATATCATACTACCCCAAATGTTATATTGTTACGCAAATGACCCGTTAGTGTTGAAAATTAGATGAAACAGTGTCACATGAAAGTGATTTCAAAATCATTCTTTGTTTTAAAGTCATTTTTTTTCCAAGGGATTAATAAGGGGTTTATGAAAATAGGTTTATGAAAATAGAAACATTTAGAAAAAATAATTACAACATATAGGAGCAGATCGTTATACCACGCCGGCAGTAGTTGGTGGTCAATGGTGGAGCCCCGTTCGTCTAAGTAGGGCAGCTAATGGGCTCATTTACTTTATACCCCAATCCCAAAAGCTTTTTCAAATAAATTTATTATTTGTCATCTGAAATTTCGAAATTACAAATTTTACTTAAGTTGTAGTTTCAAATATATTCCCAGATTTTACTTAGCTTTATGGCTTGAATAACATAAAGATTGTGTTACGGCACAGCCGGCCACTACTAGGACTCGTGGCAAGATCTGTAGTAGAGCATGGGGTTCGAGTCCTTTTCAAGGTATAATATTGAGTATAGAAAATGCTCATTAAATTAGAATAAGTTGGTCAGTGGATCACAAAATCTTTGTGGTTTGCTCTATCTAGCTAATGAATGGTTTCTTTGTTTCTCCATATTCCAAGGATGTCTCATTAACAATCCTAACAGTTCCCCATGATTGGAATTTTGGATTGGAACATTACATTTTTCATCGTATTTCCTCTGCTAACTCATCTTTTAGATCTCTACCAACGTTAGGTCCATAAGAAAACAATAAATTTAACCCTTTTCTTCTTCGATAATAATGATAATTTTACTAATAAAAAGGATTGGAAGCCAAAGATTTCAAGTAAATTGTTGGTTTCGATTTCTCATAAACGTTTTAGTTCTGCGGTCAAGCCAGTCATCATAGAACTATTCCTAACTTGATGGATATTTGGTTTGATGTTCCTGCTACTAACTGAGGCGTGGGCGTAGATCGATGCTCTTGATATAGTTATGGTCTCATGCTTCTGTATAAATTTTCATATATATAAATCTATAGATGTATGTGTGATCGTGTTAAAGTTTGTGAGAGTTTGAGATGCATTAGCATTTCTTAATGTTAAACGAGTTTTTATTTCTGTAACTCCATAGTACCATTACTGTTTGTGCTGAAATTTGATCAAACAACAAACAATGAATACAAAGCTTTATTAGAATCCCTGATATTTAGAGTTACAAGATTCTAATTCTCTCAATAAAAGTCTGAGTTTCTCTATTTTTCAGGTATTTCCAAAAGCATACAAATCTCATACCTTCACACCTTATTTATAGTTTTTCTTGGAAAGTTTCAGGTGTTACCATCATTATTACAACTAAGACTATAATTCTGATGACATGGCACTTTGATTATTAATTCTCACGTGGCCTTCTACTTTAGTTTCCCTTTCTCTGTCTTTCTCCTTTCTTTTCCCTTCAACCATTTGTAAACGACGTCGTCTTCATTAATGTTCTCAAACGTCGCATTGTATTCAGACTTTGTCCCCGCAGCTACCAAACGACATGTCGTTTCTTTTTCCAAATTGTTAGTTTGTTGCAGTCGTTTATTAATCTATTAGCATGTTTCGTTCAACGTTGCGTTTAGGACCAGCAGCTATTATTAGTTAAATAAGACTTGAAAGCATCTGTGAAGGCAGATTCTTTTGAATATTCTCTCTCTCTCTAAAAATGGTCGTAATTAATTGCATCGTAATCACATTTTTTATATTGCGGATCATGATTATTCTTAATTGACATTATTATTTTTAATTTACTGCTCTTGAATTAGTGCACTAAACTTTTGGAAGGTGGGCACGGGTGTGGAATAAAGTTGCTAGTATTGTCAGCAAAAAATAATATAATAATAACAATAATAAATAAAATAAAATAACGAATAATGTTGCTAGTAAATATGTACTTTGTAGTACTAGTCGTGGGCTCTCATCATTTACGGAAGAAGAAAAAATTGATAAAAGAAAATCACGAAATATCTAGTGTCCTGTATAAACTCTATTATCCAATCCAAAATAAATTACTCACTACTTGTTCGAACCTCTACTGTATATGTGCCATTACAGAGTTTGTAATTGTTTTTTATAGGTTTGTCGTTTTTTGCTTTGATTCATCTCTTTTCGTGTTAATAGGTTTCTACACACTGTTGTAGTTTCTTATTGAAGTCGTTTATATGTCTATCTCCTTCTTAAATATGTTGAAAATTTATGTAATTTAATATCTTTGTAATTTCCTAGTAAATGTCGTGTTTATATTTATGCCGTTTTGAGGATACTTGATGTCATTTTTTATGTTTTGTTGTCTTTTTCCCTCTTTTTCCCTTTCTGATTAAGTTCACAAATCTTGATGTCGTTTTAGACTTTGTTCCCTATTTATGTCGATTGTGTGCTTTTTTTTTTTTTTTTAGTACCTCGATTAACGAGTGTCATTTTTTTGCAAGGTCATGTGTGCTTTTTAGAGGTCATTGTAGTTGAATACTTGTTGTCGTTTTTGTTTGTCTTATTCAATTTGTTGTCGTTTTCGGCTTAATGTCGTAACTAGTTCTATGATAGTGTGTTGTTTGAGTTGCGTTCATAACCTTTCCCCGTTTAATGTATATACTATAGTGTCAGTGCATCTTAATTACACAAATTGTATATATATATAACAGAAGCAGATGAACAGAAAACTCAAGAACTGAAGATCAAGAAGAGGAGTACACAGAAGAGATACCGACAAGCACTTCATCATGTCTTGTTTTTCTTAAGATGATTAGAGCCTTCACAAGTGATATATTTGTATAGATATCTATCAAACGAGAGCAAGTTTTTCACAAGGGCACAAAGTCATCTCAAGAATTCCAATGAAAGATTTTCCAATCAAAGACAAAATTTCCAAAGGCTCTCTGCCCCACGAGATAATTACGTATCTAATAGAATATTAATTTCTACAACTTCCTTTCCTTTATCAAGTGCATAAAAGATGCTCTCTTTAGTGGACGCACAACATTTTAAATAAGCTGTGTCCGTTAATCACAATGGATGATTTCTTATAGTCAGAACTCCAATTGTGGTTTTCCAATTGTTTTTTTTTTCTTTAATAATAAATCACTTTCACTGGTTGCATATCCAAATCTCTCTTTTTAATTTTTAAAAAATTTAAAATTTAGTAGTCCATAACTTTCTTATTCAAGTCAAAATAAGCTTTTCCTTTTTTCTTTGTTCCCTTAAATTGTATAGAATGATGAGACATAATGAAATAAAATCCAAAATATATTTTTTTTCTAAACACATTTCAATTCTTTTATACACTTTTTAATTACAAATAGTTCATTTTCAACTAAACACATATTTTCAAAACTCAACTTATCTCGAATCAAAACATTTTCAAAACTCATACTCTAATTATCACTCTAAGTGGACTATTATTTTCTCCATCATGAAATTCAATTGTAGTTGATGGACAAAGCTAATTTCCATAATAGGACTCTGTGAAAGTACATTATATATAGGACTCTGATTTTCAACCATCAAATATGTATTAGAAGCTGATACCAATGTGAATGTTATTGAGTTACATTTTCTTTTTGGTGCTTAACAGCAAGTATATTCAGATTGTGAACAGTAGTATCTCCATCATGTGACCAACAAGAGTATGGCGAGGGGATTTTCTTTCTATAAGAATCATTTCATTTTTATTTAAAATAAGAGAGTTATTGATTTTTAAAATTTGAGTTATTGGAAAATGAAAAGGGGAATAGGAGTGTAGATATAAAATAAGATTGGTAAAACAAACTGACATTTCGGAAAAAAAAAAAAAATAGAAAATTTTCCTATTGGTGTTCCAAACATCCCCTAAAAACATAACCTTGAAGAGTGGGGTAGAAAAATGCAACATGCTTACATTGGCTGGTGTCCGCCAGTCGAGGAAATATGTCATTTTGTCAAAGAAAGATTCGATCCAAAACTTTTTTATTTTTCCATACTGATCATATCGTATTTGATATTGGAATTTTTTTTTAGCTTTATGGTTTTTTTAATTTTAACGAGTGTATTACGGCAAGATCTATTGGTCGCCTTTCATTTCTCCACTTTTCAAGTATAGTCCCATTTGCTAAGTTTATGAATTCTTTTGTAAGAGTAGACTCACTTGGTTGATTAGAATATAATTCAATTTTTACCTAAAAAGTTATTTATTGTTTCTCATGATTTAAATTTTTGGGTTAGGCATTAGATTTATCTGCGTGTTGTCTCCTCTTTTAACTTATCTAGGTCCAAAAAAAAAAAAAAAAAACTTTGACCCATTTTTTTTTAAATTAAAATAAACAATGAAGAAAACAAACAAACTACATGTAACCTAAAATCGAATCCATAAAATAACGTCAAACTTACTGGGTTATTTTCATAAACTATACTCAAATTACGTGCCAATATTTATTTGTCCTTAAATTATAGTTTTAAATATCATACTATCCCGAACTTTATATTGATATGTAATGATCATTGTCATTAATATATTAAAAATAACATAAAAATCTTCATATGAGGCTGATTTAGAGATTATTCTTGTTTTAGAGTCATTTTGCAGATAACAAAAAAGGATTCTTAGAAAAAAAAAAAAAAACAAAACAAAAAACAAAACATTTTGAAAATAATTACCACATATGGGGGGGGGGGAACTCTTGCCATACCAACATAGCTCTTGGTGATGGTCAATGGCGGAGCCATGTTGGTCCCACGGGTAGCTGTCCCTGCCCCAATCATACCCAATCACAATTTTTTTTTTTTTTTTTTCCAAATAAGCTCATATTTTTATCATCTGATCGAAATTTTGAAATTATACAATCCACTTAGATTTTTTTTAAAGATTTCAATTATATCCCAAGTTCTAACTTCTAAATTATTTCAAACTTGAAACCCCAAATAGCAAAAATAAATTACTACTGTATGCTCGTATTTTGGACTTTTTTTTTTTGTTAATTAGATTACAAAGTTTACGTAAAAAGAAAGAAAGTTAAAGTTGATTAATCTTTTAATTCAAATTTGTTTAATTCACGCCTCCTTAAAAAAAAAAATTTTTTTCTCGCTCCTTGTGATGAACTAACTAGGTTGACGAGAAATCAAAGGTTTTATAAATTTTTTTCTTTTAATTTTTGATGAATTAATGATGGATGTCTCATATAAAAGTAAGTTTGAAAATCAAAATTAATTTGATGAAAATTACGCAAACTTAATTTGCTACTAGTGGAGCCTAATAATTATTGTCCTAATCGAGAGATGTCGTGCATATCAATCTCGAAGAGATGTGATTTTATCTTGTAATTTCTTGCTTCACACACTAAGGGTGGAGCACTAAAAATTTTGTTTGCTCCTATTTGTTTGTTAGCTTTTGTGATTTATTACTCTCGGTAGTAATGAACTAGGGTGTTTAAATCTTAAAAATTGGAATAGGGCTTTTAGTCTTGAGTGAGAGCTAGGCTTTAGCATATGCGTCATCCTCTGTTTTCGTACTCGGGAGGCAGTCCCCGTAATGGTTACCGCTTCATCCTTTCAGAGCAAAAAAGGAGAAAAGAAAAAAAAAACTTGTCAGAAGCCAAACAAAAGATAACATATTCATTTTAGTTTTATAAACCTTGGAAAACTTGTGATTAAGATGTATATCTGAGATTAAGACTGTTAGCACGGGAATGATGCATTATCGTGTACATTTCGTCGTTAATTCTAATACACAAAGATCGCGTCCAAAAATGGGAAAATAGGTAGATCCGATTCCGATGCAGGGTACCATCTGACCAAGGAGCCATTAGCATGTGGTTCTGCCGAGTCATATTTCAATTGAAAAATAGCAAGATTTGTAGATGTTGATGACCACCTTGATAACATTAGCAAGTGAGTTTACATATGCCGCAATCTTCTAGTTCCTGCTTTTCGTCCGATTTCTTTATGTTTTGAATTCTTTCATAGTAGTTGAAAGTTATATTAACCTTTTGGATGGCAGAAACTGGTTCAACCCTGAATTCTTCAAATAAATTGGTCTTCTTTTTAGCAATTTTGCTTATGGGCATTCATGCTTTGTTGTTCATGTTGGATTTTAGATGACGAGGCTAAACTAATTAGAGATTTGATGCCAATGAGCTTGGTGGTGTGGCCAAGAATATGGCGATCACATATCTCGTTACTTTCCTCAAGCGGCTATTCTTTTGGTACGTGCTTGAATTTGAATTCTTTGATGCGATTTTGTGTAGTTTTTTGTGGGAATTGAGATAATTATATTATAAACTTATTTTTTCTCTTGATGATTTTGTAGTTAGATAACAAAAAGCTTGCAGCTTTGGAAAAGTCTAAGGATCGGAGCCCTGTTATGCAGGTTAGAGATCATTTTCGTTATTATTCTTGATG
>CM046374.1:31896918-31920107 GCA_025413025.1 Ficus hispida
TAATTAATTACATCGTAATCACATTTTTTGTATTGCGGATCATGATTATTCTTATTGACATTATTATTTTTAATTTACTGCTCTTGAATTAGTGCACTAAACTTTTGGAAGGTGGGCACGGGTGTGGAATAAAGTTGCTAGTATTCTCAGCAAAAAAAAAAATAATAATAACACAATAACAAAATAAAATAAAATAAAATAACGAATAAAGTTGCTAGTAAATATGTACTTTGTAGTACTAGTTGTGGGCTCTCATCATTTACGGAAGAAGAAAAAATTGATAAAGAAAATCACGAAATATATAGTGTCCTGTATAAACTCTATTATCCAATCCAAAATAAATTACTCACTACTTGTTTGAATCTCTACTGTATATGTGTCATTACAGAGTTTGTAATTGTTTTTTTATAGCTTTGTCGTTTTTGCTTTGATTCATCTCTTTTCGTGTTAATAGGTTTTTACACACTGTTGTCGTTTCTTATTGAAGTCGTTTATATGTCTATCTCCTTCTTAAATATGTTGACAATTTACGTAATTTAATATCTTTGTAATTTCCTAGTAAATGTCGTGTTTATATTTATGCCGTTTTGAGGATACTTGATGTCATTTTTTATGTTTTGTTGTCTTTTTCCCTTTCTGATTAAGTTCACAAATCTTGATGTCGTTTTAGACTTTGTTCCCTATTTATGTCGATTGTGTGCTTTTTTTTTTTTTTTAGTACCTCGATTAACGAGTGTCATTTTTTTGCAAGGTCATGTGTGCTTTTTAGAGGTCATTGTTGTTGAATACTTGTTGTCGTTTTTGTTTGTCTTATTCAATTTGTTGTCGTTTTCGGCTTAATGTCGTAACTAGTTCTGTGATAGTGTGTTGTTTGAGTTGCGTTCATAACCTTTCCCGTTATTGTATATACTATAGTGTCATTGCATCTTAATTACACAAAATTGTAATATATATAACAGTAGCAGATGAACAGCAAATTCGAGAAGAGATACCGACAAGCACTTCATCATGTCTTGTTTTCTTAAGATGATTAGAGCCTTCACAAGTGATATACTTTGTATAGATGTCTATCAAACGAGAGCAAGTCTTTCACAAGGGCACAAAGTCATCTCAAGAATTCCAATGAAAGATTTTCCAATCAAAGACAAAATTTCCAAAGGCTCTCTGCCCACGAGATAATTACGTATCTAATAGAATATTAATTTCTACAACTTCCTTTCTTTTATCAAGTGCATAAAAGATGCTTTCTTTAGCGGACGCACAACATTTTAAATAAGCTGTGTCCATCAATCACAATGGATGATTTCTTTTAGTCAGAACTCCAATTGTGGTTTTCCAATTGTTGTTTTTTTCTTTAATAATAAATCACTTTCACTGGTTGCATATCCAAATCTCTCTTTTTAATTTTTAAACACTCAAATTAGTAGTCCATAACTTTCTTATTCAAGTCAAAATGAGCTTTTTCTTTTTTCTTTTTTCCCTTAAATTATATAGAATGATGAGACATAATGAAATAAAATCCAAAATATATTTTTTTTTCTAAACACATTTCAATTCTTTATATACTTTTAACTGCAAATGGTTCATTTTTAACTAAACACATATTTTCAAAACTCAACTTATCTCGAATCAAAACATTTTCAAAACTCATACTCTAATTATCACGCTAAGTGGACTATTATTTTCG
This sequence comes from Ficus hispida, assembly GCA_025413025.1. Lineage (NCBI taxonomy): Eukaryota > Viridiplantae > Streptophyta > Magnoliopsida > Rosales > Moraceae > Ficus > Ficus hispida. Next base: position 31,898,606 of record CM046374.1, read on the forward strand.
CCATCATGAAATTCAATTGTAGTTGATGGACAAAGCTAATTTCCATAATAGGACTCTGTGAAAGTACATTATATATAGGACTCTGATTTTCAACCATCAAATTAATATGTATTAGAAGCTGATACTAATGTGAATGTTATTGAGTTACATTTTCTTTTTGGTGCTTTAGAGCAAGTATTTTCAGACTGTGGTATCTCCATCATGTGACCAACAAGAGTATGGCGAGAGGATTTTCTTTCTACAAGAATCATTTCATTTCGACTTAAAATAAGAGAGTTTATTGACTTTTAAAATTTGAGTTATTGAAAAATGGAAGAGGGGAATAGGAGTGTAGATTTAAAATAAGATGGTAAAACAAACTGACATTCCGGGAAAAAAATAGAAAAATTTTCCTATAAGTGTTCCAAACATCCCCTAAAAACATAACCTTGAAGAGTGGGGTGGAAAAATGCAACACGCTTACATTGACTGGTGTCTCCGCCAGTCGAGGAAATATGTCATTTTGTGAAATAAAGATTCCAAAACTTTTTTATTTTTCCATACCGATCATATCGTATTTGATATTGGAATTTTTTTTTTAAGCTTTATGGTTTTTTTTAATTTTAACGAGTGTATTACCGTAAGACCTATTGGTCACCTTTCGTTTCTCTACTTTTCAAGTATATGTCCCCATTTGCGAAGTTTATGGATTTTTTTGTAAGTGTAGACTCGCTTGGTTGATTAGAATATAATTCAATTTTTATCTAAAAAGTTCTTTATTGTTTCCCATGACTTAAATTTTTGGGTTAGAGCATTAGATTTATCTGCGTGTTGTCTTCTCTTTTAACTTAACTAGGTCCATAAAATATATATATATATATATATATATATAACTTGACCCATTTTTAAAAACAAATTAAAAATAACAATGAAGAAAACAAACAAACTACATGTAACCTAAAATCAAATCCATAAAAATAACATCAAAACTTACTGGGTTATTTTCACAAACTATACTCAAATTACATACCCAATATTTCATTTGTCCTTAAATTATAGTTTTAAATATCATACTATCCCGAACTTTTATGTTGGTATGCCAATGGTCCATTTGTCATCAATATATTAAAAATAAGACAACAAAAATCTTCATATGAGGGTGATTTAGAGATTATTCTTGTTTTAGAGTCATTTTGCAGACCAATAAAAAAGGATTCTTAGAAAAAAAACAAAAAAAAAAAAAACAAAAAACAAAAAATAAAACATTTTGAAAATAATTACCACATATAGGGGCGGAACTCTTGCCATACCAACAATAGCTCTTGGTGATGGTCAATGGCGGAGCCATGTTGGTCCCATAGCTGTCCCCTGCCCCAATTATAACATTTTTTTTTCCCCAAATAAGCCCATAATTTTTCTCATCTGAAATTTTGAAATTATACAATCCACTTAGATATTTTTTAAAGGTTTCAATTATATCCCAAGATCTAACTTCTAAATTATTTCAAACTTGAAACTCCAAATAACAAAAAATTAAATTACACTACTATATGCTTGTATTTTGGACTTTTTTTTGTTAAATTAGATTACAAAGTTTACGTAAAAAGAAAAGAAAGGTATAAAGTCGATTAATCTTTTAATTCAAAATTTGGTTTAATTCACGCCTCCTTAAAAAAAAAAAAAAATTTCTTGCTCCTTGTGATGAACTAACTAGGTTGACGAGAAATCAAAGGTTTTATAAAATTTTTTTCTTTTAATTTTTGATGAATTAATGATGGATGTCTCATTTGCATAACAACATAAAAGTTTGAGGTAGTATGATGTTTAAAATCAAAATTAATTTGATGAAAATTACGCAAACTTAATTTGCTACTAGTGGAGCCTAATAATTATTGTCCTAATCGAGAGATGTTGTGCATATCAATCTCGAAGAGGTGTGATTTTATCTTGTAATTTCTTGCCTCACACACTAAGGGTGGAGCACTAAAAATTTTGTTTGCTCCTATTTGTTTGTTAGCTTTTGTGATTTATTACTCTCGGTAGTAATGAACTAGGGTGTTTAAATCTTAAAAATTGGAATAAGGGCTTTTAGTCTTGAGTGAGAGCTAGGCTTTAGCATATGCGTCATCCTCTGTTTTCGTACTCGGGAGGCAGTCCCCGTAATGGTTACCGCTTCATCCTTTCAGAGCAAAAAAGGAGAAAAGAAAAAAAAAACTTGTCAGAAGCCAAACAAAAGATAACATATTCATTTTAGTTTTATAAACCTTGGAAAACTTGTGATTTAAGATGTATATCTGAGATTAAGACTCTTAGCACGGAAATGATGCATTATCGTGTACATTTCATCATTTAATTCTATTACACAAAATCGCGTCCAAAAATGGGAAAATAGGTAGATTCGATTCCGATGCAGGGTACCATCTGACCACCAAGGAGCCATTAGCAGATGTGGTTCTGCCGAGTCATATTTCAACTGAAAACTAGCAAGATTTGTAGATGTTGATGACCACCTTGATAACATTAGCAAGTGAGTTTACATATGCCGCAATCTTCTAGTTCCTGCTTTTCGTCCGATTTCTTTATGTTTTGAATTCTTTCATAGTAGTTGAAAGTTATATATTAACCTTTTGGATGGTAGAAACTGGTTCAACCCTGAACTCTTCAAATAAATTGGTCTTCTTTTTAGCAATTTTGCTTATGGGCATTCATGCTTTGTTGTTCATGTTGGATTTTAGATGACGAGGCTAAACTAATTAGAGATTTGATGCCAATGAGCTTGGTGGTGTGGCCAAGAATATTGGCGATCACATATCTCCTTACTTTCCTCAAGCGGCTATTCTTTTGGTACGTGCTTGAATTTGAATTCTTGTGATGCGATTTTGTGTGGTTTGTTGTGGGAATTGAGATAATTTTAATATAAACTTAATTTTTTGTCTTGATAATTTTGTAGCTGGATAACAAAAAGCTTGCAGGTTTGGAAAAGTCTAAGGATCGGAGCCCTGTTATGCAGGTTAGAGATCATTTTCGTTATTATTCTTGATGAGAGATTATGTACAGAATTTTGAAGTTGCTTATCTTTTGTAATCAGGTTTAGGGAATTGTTAACTTTCATGTGGTTTCTTGTCTAGCTTATTTCAAAGGTGAAAAGAGTTTTTCTTTTGCTCTGAAATGGCATGCGTGAGATTGAATATGCTTTTATAAGTTATTTATCTTAAGCTCAAGATCAAGTGCTCATGAACTGGTATTTGGTAATGCCTACGGAATGCAGATAATTCACATTGTTTTTGGTGTTATTGTACGAAAATAATAAAAATCATAAGTGGTGTCCAGCACCACATCCCATACAAAGTCAGTCTCATATGCTTGGGGGACGACCCATGTGAGTTTTGGAGACGGGCATCAGCATGCCCAATATGAGTACGCTTGAGTTTTCAACTACTTTATCTTTATACTATGATTTTCTCTCGATGTAAATGCTTATTATTGGTGATTAAGACTGTTACCCTGGGAATGATGTAATGCCATGACTCATGTACAGTTTCGACATAACATGTTCCAATTTCTACTTTAATTCTAATACAACCTTTCATTTCGTGTTTTTTTTCCTCCCTAAAACCAGCTTTATACAAAGGACGCATACAAAAACTAGAAGCTAGTTGGATCAGATGCAGGGTACCATCTGACCAACAAGGAGCCGTTAGCAAATGAGGTTCTGTTGGATTATATTTCAACTGAAAAATGGCAAGATGTCGTCGATTTTGATGATCACCTTGATGACATTAGCAAGTGAGTTTTACATATGCTGCAATCTTCAATTTCTTGTTTTTCGTCCGATTCTTCATGTTTTCACTTATTTGAAATGATAGTTGAAAGTTGAAACTTCACAAAACTGATTTTTTTTTTTAACCTTTTGGATGGCAGAGACTGGCTGAACCCCGAACTCTTCAAATAAATTGGTCTTCTTTTTAGCAGTTTTGTTTGTTGGCATTCATGCTTAGTTGTTCATGTTGGATTTTAGACAACAAGGCTCGACTAATTAGAGAATCAGGATCACTTTCATTTGGAAATATTTTCCATGTTAAGTCAACTTTTTAGTTATCTACAGTTGAACTTGAACTACAAGTGTCTTATTCATCAAGGCATTTGAGGCCAAAGTTTATAGTTGTTGAATTGAAAGCAAGCTCATTCATTTTCGGTTTTATTAGTATCAGTGTTATTGTTATTAGATTTGTAGATTAAATCTTAATTGAAGTGGGTAAGTAATTGGAGTATGGTTGTCAAAAGATGGTTTAGACTCGCGACGTCGATATGCCGTTTCAAAAGGTTTTTGATTATTTTTCTTAATTTTTTTCCTAACATAATAGGATTGAATGATGCAGAGAATTTTATTTGTAAAATACAAATGACAACAAAAATTACTATGACCAAAACCTCAATGGGTCTCACGTTTAAGATTCCAAAAGGTATAACATGATCTGTTTATTCATGCACTCTGACTACATATTAGGGGAACAAGAGATTATCATATAATAGACAAGATACCGATGGCAGACTTGATACGTAGTCTTTTTCATGCACCTTCCTGTTGAGTGGAAAACCAGACAAACACAAGAAGATTAGCAAACCATTATACAACTGATTTATTTTTTAGTCTCAAAACATAACAAGAAAAAAGCCGAGTTTTAGTTACAACGATATTACTTTTATTTTAGAGACTTCTCAGAAGGCACCATTTTCCTCTGCTTTTTAGTTTCTTCTTCTGCTCCTGCCTCTTAAGGGAGCGATTGAGATATGTCGCCGTTCTCTTCTAAGCCTCTTCATAAACCAATGATCACCACTTTTACTGAAAAGCACCATGTATCCCAAAGATATCCCAATCACCAATCCACTTGCATATCCCATCATCACCACCTTCCTATCAAACATGCCTTTATCGTGCCCTCCATCATCACCTTGATCGGGTTTCGTCTCTCTATTGCCGCATAATTTAGACAAAGGAAATCCGCATAATCTTGGGTTTTCACTGTATGAGTCGTTGTTGAATGTGTTGAATTGCCATCCACTAGGTATTGGCCCCCCCAATTTGTTGTGAGAAAGGTTCAAGAATGCGAGCCATGGTATGTCGGCTAATTGATCAGGAATCCTCCCAACAAGCTCATTAGAAGAGAGATCTAACCATTCGAGGTTAGTCAAATTTCCCAATGATGATGGTATAGTACCTTGCAACTTATTGTGAGAAAAGTTGAGACCCTTGAGTGATTCAAGCCTTCCAATCGATTGCGGAATCTTGCCTGTGAAATTATTGCTTGAGAAATCAATGGTTGTCATAATAGTTTGGATATACACCAACTCATCCAAACCTTTCATAGACACCACTATTGTATATGAGTAATAAATCACGTGTGTGATTGCCATATACTCCATTTTGACTTTCTCTGCATCCATCATGGCTGTGAAATTCTCAATATATCTGATTGGAAGAGCACCCCTGAACTCATTGTGGGAAATATCCATGATTCTTAACTGACAAAAGGGATATCTAGTTTTAGGATTCCCAATGGAACCATTAAACTTGTTAGCTCTCAGGACTAGAACTTGTAGCTTCGGAAGAGATTCTAGCCAGTTAGGGAACGTGTCTCTTAGCTGGTTGTTTCCAACATCTAGAACTTCAAGATTTCTGCAATGCACCAAAGATCTTGATAGCGGTCCTTCCAGCTCATTCCCATTCAAATTAATATACTTCAAATTGTTGCCCTCTGCGAATGTTGCGGGGATGGGGCCGTGTAGTTTGTTCATTCGCAAATCAACAACTAGGAGACTTGTACTGAAATCTCCTAGGCATTGAGGAATAATTCCACTCAAGTTATTATGAGATAAATCGACAATTGAAAGGGATGTCATGTTGCAAATAGAAGTTGGGATATCTCCTGATAACTGATTTTTTGAGGAACCAGAGTAGCACAAACCAGGTGCTGATGGAATTGATAGAGGTCCTGAAAAAAAGTTGGAACTAAGTTCTAGAATTAGCAAGTTGGAAGTGGCTCTATTTGGGTTAAATAATTGTGGGAAAGATCTAAATGAAAAATCAAATCCTTGCTGACTTCCCACAATAAATTAGAAACACTTCACGGTATTTGGTTCAATGAAAGGTTTAGACTGAATAAACATTTTGAATGGGGGTGTTTGGTTCCCCATCTTATTTCAAACTAAACTGTATTTTTTTTATTATGTTTTTTGTCTTTTCTGAAAAAGTTTTTTGTCTTTTCTGAAAAAGTCAACAAAAATTACTATTCAAACTTAAAAATCTCAACTCAACTCAAACTCAACTCATTCACCAAACACCCCCTTATTTATGTCAACAAAGTTTTTTTTAGTTGAAAGAATGATGAAAAAAATTATGATAAATACTTTTTGATAAAAATTTTTCAATTTCAAAAATTGGATATATAGAAATAAAGCTTATATTCACGTTCCCACTTTATTGTAAAAGTCAAGTATTTTGTCTTGTCCCATCAACTTACCCATTGTAGCCTACTTTGACATCATAACCTAGTACATGTACGATCAGGCTTTAAAGTAAAACACTATCTGCCTTTCAAACCAAAAACCCATACCCGCTATGTCTATTTAATATCAATATAATAATTACCCAAACACAACCTACACCTATTCACAGACAAAAATAACCATCAGCTTCTAGCTTTTTAAACTCTGAAAGCTTTTCAAATTTCATGGTACCTGTAAGATTATTTGATGAAAGATCCAATTCCCTGAGTTGGGTCTGATGGAATATTGATCTTGGAATGATGCCACACAATTTATTTTTACTCAATGAGAGGCGTTGCAGCGAGGTACTCTTGAACTCTCCGATCTCACCAGTAAAAAGGTTACTGCCGAGTTGTAACTCCTCCAAATATGGCAGTTCATATATCCATGAAGGTATTGTACCGTTTAGTAAGTTACCTTCTAACCATAGAAGGGTTAAATTCGAAGGAGCGCTTTTCACTTGATACTTTGAAGAGCCATCTTGAGGGGATTTCTGTGAGAAATTGCTGCAGACTTCAGGAAGTTGGCCTGAGAAATTGTTGTATGAAAGATCGAAGTTCCTGAGTCGTTGAAGGTTTAAAAAGGAGCAAGGAATCCGGCCACTAAGATGGTTATAACTTAAGGTAAGTGTCTCAAGTTTCAGCATCTGGAACATGTTCTCCGGCAACTCCCCGTGCAAGTTAGAAGAGACGAGATAAAGAAATGTTAAAGAAGAAGACAAGTTTGTTAAAGAGAGAGATGACACAGAAGACATGTCAATACTGTAAAATTCGAGTACTCTAAGGTTGGTTAAGTTTTTAGCGAGGGATTTGAAGGTATCCTCCTCTATTGTGATTCGGTTAGGATAATGTCCTCCGAGGCTGAGGCTGACCAATTTGAAGAGATGAGAGATTTCCAAAGGCACATAGCCACTGAACTTTGAGAAGGACAGGTCAAGATTGGTCAAGTTCTTGAACTGGCCGAACTCGGATAAAATAGGGGAGCCTTCAAAGTCAATCTCAGAAAGAACTAGACTTTGGAGATGGTGGAGGAAGAAGAGGCTGCTGTTGGAGCTAATTGTGCCATTGAGATCGCTGCAACTGAGCTCAAGGCCGATCACATGCCCCGTAACTCCGTCACATGTGATTCCATCCCATGTGCAAGAATTTGTGCTCTCATTCCATGGTGTTCGATGAACACAGGCATCAAACGAGGTAGTAGGTGAGAAAGAGCCCTTGAACTGGAGAAGAGCGGAGCTCTCATCGGGATGGCATTGAGGCTCAACAGAATCAGATGAACAGCAAACTCGAGAATTGAAGATGAAGAAGAAGAGTACACAGAGAAGAGATAATGACAAGCACTTCATCATCTCTTGTTTTTTCTAGAGTAATATTTTAGTAAGATGATTAGAGCCTTTACTAGTGCTCTACTTGTATACATGTCTATCAAATCAGCGCAAGTCTTTCACAAGTGCACAGAGTCATCTCAAGAATTTCTAGGGCATTTTCCAATTTTAAAAAAATACCAATAATATTCGCCATATCATACACAAGTTTTATTTTTTAATGGTTTGAATAATAACAACGAGCGTGTTTTGGCACAGCCGGCCACTACTAAGACTCTAGGCATGACCATTTGGAAGTTTTTGATTAGCTTCTAGCTCTATGGTTTTAATAGTTATAACGAGTGTGTTACGGCATAGCCGGCCACTACTAACTCAAGGCAACAAGACCTTTACATTTGTAGCCTTTCATTTGTCCATTTTCCAAGTATATCTCATTAATTGACAATATTCCTTATTGTTCCCCATGACTTAAAGATAGGGTTGAAGCATTGCATTTTGCTGCTTATTGTCAACTCTTCTAACTTATCTAGGTCCAGGTGAAAACAATTGAGTTGACCGATTTTTCAAATAATAATAATAATAATAATAAAGTAATTGAACAAACAAACTACCTGAAAATTGAAATCATGAAAATGACATACCGGGTTATTTTCACAAAATGGGTTAATTACATAAAGTTCCAAATTGTAATTTTATGATTTATTAAATGTCTATTTTTTCTTTTATTTATATAATTGTCCAAATTGATATGTATAAATACTATCTTATCCTTTTATAGGGAATTGAAAAATGAACAAATAAAGAGATGATAAAAGAGGAAAGAAAAAATCTCCAAAAAAAAAAATCAGACTAAGCAAATTTTTTATTAAAAAAAAACAAAAGACAATTTTACTAGATCTATTATAAAGAACAAGATCATAGTAGATATAAGTTAGTATGTGAAAAATAATCATTATAATAAATAATTTATCAATAAGATAAATGTCACAACGAATCTATTTATAAAATTAATTAGTTATTGTAAACAAATAGAAAACACTTTTATAACTAAAAATAAATGTCACAACGGATATATTTATAAAATTAAATAGTTATTGTAAATAAATAGAAAACACTTTATTTAATATACTAAAAGAATATAAAATTTTATTGTTTGTTAAACAGTAAATTGACGCTTTTACCCTCCTAATTTGTTGCTTCCTATGCAGCCTCCACTGTAAACTGCCGGTTTGGGCTTTTGACATTGCACGGACGTTTTTGCCCTCCTGAATGTGCCTACCGGTTTGCTATGTACAGTGACCGGACGTTTTTGCCCTCGAAACCCTAACTTTGGTTTCCTTTTGCTAATGTCTAATCAAATGCCAAGCTGTTAGACAGCTTTTCATTGAAAAGAAAAATATTAAATCTATCACAATATAGCTAATAAATTAATCCCCATTTTAAAAAATAGATTAAAAAAAGCAAAAATATGTTCATAACAAGATGATCAATACCCAAAACCCAGAAAAATAAAAGCATGAACTTAATAATTTTTAGTTTTAGCTTCACACCAAACAAAATCCAGAAAGAAGAATCGAAAAAAATGAGGAAAAAAGCTACAGAGAATGAAACTTTGGATACCCAAAAAAAAAAAAAAAGATTAAAAAAAGAAGTGAGATAACAATGACAGAAGAAAGATTATGAAAACCCACTTGGGTTCTTCTTCGTTTCTCTGCTGTGGAAACTTCACAGAGAATGACGTTTGAGAAAGAAAACAGCCAAATCAAGTAAACATAAAAATAATAAAAATGGAGTTTTTTCTTGCCAATGGAGAGTATTAGAGAGTGTGTGAAACTTGGACAGCACTCCTATCTCTCTCTCTCTCTCTCCCCTCTCTTTCTCTCTCTATTTCATGCCTCAAAATCAGCGAAGCAGTGAGCTTCTGAAATACTCCACTCTCTCTCTCCTTACTCCATCTCGCTCTTTCTCTCTCTCTCTCTAGGAGGAGAGAATTTAGAAATGTAAAATATTTACGTGTCTGAAAATAGAAAAATGGCTGGTTTGCAATTATGTAAAATTAGCCCACCAGCAAACGTTTGTGGACGTATTTAACCGACTTTTGCATCAAAATACATCTTTCCTCTTCTTCTTTTTTCTTTTTTCTTTTTCTTTTTCAAGGTTTTCTTGCTAATTACATATTCCTCTTTTTCTTTTTTTTTTTTTCTTTTTCTTTTTAAGTCCTTTTCTGCACAAACTTGGTTAACATTATTTTTTGTTCCTTGTTGTTGTTAGAAAAGACTCGCTCTCTATAAAAATTTTAAGAGAAATTTGTCTTATCAAATGCAATATTTAGAATGTATATACTATAATATTATTAAAATAGTAAATACTAAAAAAAATATACTCATTATAATTATATTATTTATCTTAATCAATTATTTTTATTATATAATACTGAATTTTTTTTTCATTTATTTTTTTCCTTATTCCTCATGCAACGCACAAATATTAAACTCGTTTATACTTAAAAACAACACCATAACCTGCAACTCCGGAAGAGATTCTAACCAGTGGGGAACATGTCTCTTAGCTGGTTGTTTCCAAGATCCAGAACTTCAGGAGCTCTGCAATGCACCAAAGATCTCGGCAGGGTCCTTCCAGTTGATTCCCATTCAGATTAATATACCTCAAAATGTTGCCCTTTGCAAACGTTGCTGGGATGGGGCGTTGTAGTTTGTTCATTCGCAAATAAAGAATTGTGAGAAATTTACTGAAAACGCATTGAGGAATTTTGCCACGTAAATAAACCCAACGTCCTAAGGTTATCAAAGGTATAATTTATGGAGTTGTTAAAATTGAATGACAGATTGTTTGAAAAAAGATGAACAATGTCTAGCCATTTTAGCTTGGAAAGCTTTTCCAACTCCGCAATACCTGTAAGATTGTCTGATTCAAGATCCAATTCGGGTTTCTATTCCTTACTAGTTACCCTCTTGAATTGCCAGATGAGCATAAAAGTTTCTTCTCGAAGTATGGGAAAGTTGAGGAACACCAAATCATTCGTGATCACGAGACGAATCGTTCACGAGGCTTTGGATTTGTAATTTTTGAGAGTGAAGAAGTTGTAGATGAGATGTTATCCAAGGGAAATATGGTTGATATAGCTGGTACCCGGGTGAGATTGTTTAGCGGCGTCCAAAGAAACCAGCATATATGCAGAATTCTTGTCGATATGGAGCATGCGTTATTATTGCATTCTCTTATCTTATTACCACCATTCATTTGAAAAAAAAAAAAAAACGTTGATTTCCACATTCTATTTTTTCCGTCAAAGAAATTGCTTATGTGATTTGTTTATAATTTTAGGTTAAGTTGGACACAGGTATAGAGAATGTCGGGAAAGGGCTACGATCATAGTTCTATTGAAGCAGAATTTAGGTTAACTAAGTTGCTTTGTTGTAGGTGGAAATCAAGAAAGCTGAACCAAAGAAAGCCTCAAATCCACCAGCTGCTCCTTTATATGGTGGCGTTTCTAGGGGTCTTTCTTTCAGTCATGGCTATGGTGGATTTGAAAGTCCTTGTGGTGGTTTTGATGGGGATTATGGGCCTGGTCCCTATAGGACACCGGGGGGTGGTCTTGGTGGCAGGCTTGGTAGTGGATATGGTTACAGTAGCGGTAGTGGCGAGTTTGGTGAGGGTTATGGAAACTTTGGTGGCAGTAACTTAGGTGGCTACCGAGGTGAATCATCCTTTGGTTACGCTAGTCGATTTGGACCTTATGGCGGTGGTTTTGGCGGGGGTTATGGTGCAAGCGGTTTAGGTGGATATGGTCGTGGTGGTGAAGGCTATGGAGGATATGGCAGTTCAGGCTATGGTGTTGGCGGTGGTGGTTATGACTCTGGTCCAGGTGCTGGTTCTGGCGAGCAGGAGGGCTTTATGGAAGGGGAGGCTATAGTGGCAGTAGTCGGTATATCACCCTTACGCAAGGTAGAAAAGAAGGGCACTAGTCAGTCAGTATCTTCCTTATGCGAGCTAGTAATGAAGCCATTTTTACGCAGTTGCTTAAGCTTTTGCCTATAGAAGTATGTCGCAGGTTCCTCTAGTTTTGTTTCCTGCACACCGATAGGCAATTTGTCTCGGCTGCTAGAGGTTCCCTACTACCGTATGGCTTAGTCAAGCTTAAACTATCGGAAGAGCTTTCTATTAGACATATAAATTCTATTATATGGCTTAGACAAGTTTTATAGATTGCTTCAAGCTAGTGGTTGGTGTGCCTCTACTAGTTTAATTTTAATATAGCGTGTTGCAGATTACAGCTTATTGTAGTGCCTGTTTCGATCTGCTTTAGTCCGTTGTAGAATGTTAAATCTGTTTTAGTTTAGCAGCTTTAGTATGACGGAATTAGAAATTTTGCTTCTTTTGCAACTGAGAACATAACCGATGATAACTAAGCTAACCTAAGATAGGCTTAAGCTTATTAGTGTGCCTTTCGGTCGTCTTAGATCTTGTATATTTTTTGTTACAGCAGGAAACGGAATGAGTGACAAGCTATTTGAGTGCTGCCATTTTCTATCCATTCTTACCTAAGATTGTTCCGTGGTTGCCTGGCTTGATTTAGGCTTCAAATCTCTATCTCCTATTGGGTTAATTTTGTTTGCAATCCCCCAACTGTAGGCTAAATCTCGTTTTGGTATTTAACTTTTAAAACGTCCCTGAATGAGTCCCCAATCTATCAAGTTATCCCAAATTAGCCAATGGCCTCATCTAATCGTAGTAGGAGTTAATTTTGTAATTTTGCATGTTTAGGGAATGAGTTTTAGGAAGGAGTATGTTCCTTTTCCCGTCATATGAAGACTAATTTGGGACAATTTGGCAGATTAATGTCTTGTTTTGGATGTTTTAGAAGTCACAATTAAAATGGAATTGGGCCTATGGTTCGGGACTAAAAACGAATTTAACCGCTCTCCTAGTTTCCTCTTTCTTCTCCTGTTTTATTTTATTGTATTTTTTCCATCACCGCAGTCTGTGGTGAGAAAAAAATATTGCTACCAAAGGATGAGAAAAAGGCTCTGTTAAAAAAAAAAATTTGTATCTCATGTCAGAAATGGTATATATATATATATATGTATGTATATATATTTGTCCCCCAAACTGAATATATTTGTAAAATGAATGACAATTTCTTCTGCTTCTAATATTATGCTCTCAAATTTCTGTCAGCTTTTTTGTGTTGTGTTGTGTGGCTTGTGTGTGTGTTTGTGTGTGTGTGTGTGTGTTTTTTTTTTTCTTTTTTTTTTCAGTGACAATGACAGATCTCATCATGTTCAGCTTTTAATTGCTACAAGAAAATCTAGATCCAAGTATAATAAATTCGTTTATATGTAATAAATTCTATTAAAATCTAGTCTAGCCAAACAAACATGGTTCTTTGTTTTCATTAAAGAAAAAGAAAAAGCATAGTTCTTTCAATCTGGTATGGATGATTTTGTTCAAGACATGGAGGTTAACGGGTTGATCGGCAAAAGGGAAGTGAATGAGCGGGTATTGACTTCGAGATCGACTATCACTGCTATGTGAAGTTTGACTCTGGGGAAGACCTCAGCAAGCATATTGAGAACTGCGGATTTAGGTCTACGACTTGCGAAACCATGGCGTGTAATGCTGTGCTTTCTTAGAGAAACGCAGAGAAAAGTGACTCTGCTTGTGCCTTAAAGATAATTCCATGCGAACAGTCGTGCTTAGAGAACGTGATGAGATGTGAAATGAAAGACATAGTTCATGTCCGATGAGGCTTGTGAGTCACCCTTTCTATGCAGTGGATTGGTCCCCTTTACCTCATTCTGCACCCGAACAACATCGGTTGGATGCTCTCCGTTCTCACCTGCATTACGTTCGTCGAAGTAGTCACGAGGAAGCTTCTGAAGAGGATTTGAAACAGCAAGTGGACCAATAGGAGAAGATATTTTGAATTTAAAAACTTACTTGTTTTCCGGTTTTACTTGAGGGACAAGTTATCTCGTAGGCTTTCTTAAACCATGTATGTTCTGATAGTATCGCTCTCTAGCAGCTTTGCATTTTAACAGTACTTAAATGGTTCAACCTTATTTTCCTCAACCAAACAACATATTGGGTACTGCAATTCGCAAACATTAAGAACTTCTCATGTTGCATGGCATGGCGGGCATCAACGTCCAATCAATTGGCGAATGCTCAAGATGCGAGATGCAAGATTATTAAAATTTGCGGTCAAGGATCTTGAGACAAAGATAGGACGATTATTACTGAAAAGGCCAAAACAAGGATTATGGAGAAACTAGAGAAAGTCGAAATTCGGCATGTGAATCAGAGAAGGGTGAAAGCTAAATGCAATGACCAAGTTTCCTCTTTGCATTGCTATCTGCTCTCCAAGGTTTATTGTCTTAAATTTGTTTGGCTATTTAGTTTTCATCTTCTCGTGTCTTCAATAAAAGATTAGCACTCATGCCCTCTGTATTTCTCTATCAATTAGTGACATAATTCTTTAAAATCTGGATCATCCTTTTTCACGATGTCACTGAACATCTCTAATTTAACTTTATTTTTTTATAAATAGGAAATTCTAGTAAATACTATTTTTACGAAAATGAAAGAAAATAAATTGAAAAATTTTAAAATATCTAAAATAAATAACAATAAAGAAGCAAATTGATTATTCATTCAATAAATCCTATCTATTTCAAATATTTGAAAATCATCTTATTTTCTTCTTTTAGTTTCGTAATAACAAATGCTATTTACTATTTTTTAAGCTGAATTGGTAACAATTTACTAATGGGTAATCCAATGTGGGAAAAAAGAATTAAATTCTTAATTTTAAATTTCAGCATTTATTTTTGTATTTAGAAATTAAATGATGTGGGTTTTACTTAAAAATAAGGAATTGATTTTCTTGGTAAGATGGAATTTGTCTCCTACCTACGGAAATAAATTCATTCTCCTAAAAAAATAGAAAACAACTAACTCTATACCAAATATATCCTTATTATTATTTAATTATTTTTTTCCATTTAAGGATAATTTCATAATTCCAGTAATTATATTCCCAATCCTTCTAATTTTTTTTAAAAGTAAACAGTGTAATATAAATTTAATTATTCAAATAAATAGATTTCTTGATAGATTAATAAATACTTTAATGTAATTTTGAAATTTATTTTTATGTAATTAAAAATTTTTTTTATGAAATTAATTTTTTATTTTTAAAATTCCTGATAAGAAAACGTGTTATAATTTAATTACTATTAATGATTAGAGTTACTAAATTATAAAAAAGAAAAGAAAATACATTAGTAGTAAAAGAAATGGCACCGTTTGGAGTCTCAAACAAAATTTTCAGATGATAAAAAAATAATAATAATAATATTCACCCCTCAAGAGAGTACAAGAGCACTGACTTTCGACTTCGTGCCTTTCTCGCTCTCTCTCTTCTTCTCTCTCTCTCTCTTCGGTGCCGGCGACTCAACTCAGTGAGTCATGGGCGGCGAGTTGCGGTGCGAGATGGCCCAGAACGCGTACATAAAGCTGGTCCTCCACGCCCTCAAGCACAAGACCTCCGGCGTCAATGGCGTCCTCATCGGCCGCGTCTCTCTCCAAAACGACGGTGTTGTGGAGATCACCGACTCCGTCCCTCTCTTCCACTCCCACCTCGGCCTCCTCCCCCAGCTCGAGATCTCCCTCATCCTGGTACACGCCCAAGATCTAACCTTTGTGTGTGTGTGTGTGTGTACACATATACATATATATGTATGTGTGTGTGTATATATATGTATGTATTTATGTTTATATATGTTATAGATGTGTTAGATGCTTGTTTCTTCACAATTCGTGTGACTACTGGCGAAATTTCTGGTGAAGTGAGTAAATTTCTTGTTTTTGGGGCTTAATTTTTTTCCGCTCTAGTTTAATTTTGCTTCGATCGAACTGACCTGAACAAACATTAATATAAATATACATATATGTGTGTGTATCTATACACAACCCAAGGATTGTTTCATAATAAATGTTTATTTCTGTATGATTCGTTGAATTATCGGGAAAATTTCTCACAAAGTTCTGTTTTCTAATCTTAATTATAATACACATACACACAGATATATATATATAGAGAGAGAGAGCATCATCATTCAATAAATAAGTATCTAATGATGCTCTCTCTCTCTCTTCATACATAAATATATATATATATATATGTACAAAAATATATGTACTTTACAATTGTTTTGGTTGAATTTGAACTCTTCAATTGGATCCGATAGAGGAGTTCTATGCAAACAAAGGGGTGAACATTGTGGGCTATTTTCATGCCAATGAGAGATTTGATGATTTTGAACTTGGTGGTGTGGCCAAGAATATCGGCGATCACATATCGCATTACTTTCATCAAGCGGCTATTCTTTTGGTATGTGCTTGAATTTGAATTCTTGTGATGCGATTTTGTGTAGTTTTTTGTGGGAATTGAGATAATTTTATTATAAACTTATTTTTTCTCTTGATGATTTTGTAGTTAGATAACAAAAAGCTTGCAGCTTTGGAAAAGTCCAAGGATCGGAGCCCTGTTATGCAGGTTAGAGATCATTTTCGTTATTACTCTTGATGAGAGATTATGTACAGAATTTTGAAGTTGCTTATCTTTTGTAATCAGCTTAAGGGTATTGTTAGCTTTGCAGTATGTAATTTAACTTTGATGTGGTTTCTAGTATAGCTTTCAAAGGTGAAAAATGTTTTTCTTTTGCTCTGAAATGACATGTGTGAGATTTGGTATGCTTTTATAAGTTATTTATCTTTAAGCTCAAGATCAAGTGAACATGAACTGGTATTTGGTAATGACTACGGAATGCGGATAATTCGCATGGTTTTTGGTGTTATTTGTACGAAAATAATAAAAATCATAAGTGGTGCCCAGCACCACATCCCATACAAAGTCAGTCTCATATGCTTGGGGGACGACCCATGTGAGTTTTGGAGACGGGCATCAGCATGCCCAATATGTTTTTTTCCCCTCCCTAAAACCAGCTTTATACAAAGGACGCATACAAAAACTGGAAGCTAGTTGGATCAGATGCAGGGTACCATCTGACCACCAAGGAGCCGTTAGCAAATGAGGTTCTGTTGGATTATATTTCAACTGAAAATGGCAAGATGTTGTCGATTTTGATGACCACCTTGATGACATTAGCAAGTGAGTTTTACATATGCTGCAATCTCCAGTTTCTAGTTTTTCTTCCGATTCTTCATGTTTTCACTTCTTTGAATTGATAGTTGAAAGTTGAAACTTCACAAAACTGATAATTTTTTTTTTTGTTTTTTAAAACCTTTTGGATGGCAGAGACTGGCTGAACTCCGAACTCTTCAAATAGATTGGTCTTCTTTTTGGCAATTTTGCTTGTTGGCATTCATGCTTAGTTGTTCATGTCGGATTTTAGATGACAAGGCTCGACTAATTAGAGAATCAGGATCACTTTCACGAGGAAATATTTTCCATGTTAAATCAACTTTTCAGTTATCTACAATTGGAACTTGTTTGTGAAAACTACAGGTGTCTTATTCATCAAGGCATTTGGGGCCAAGTTTATAGTTGTTGAATTGAAAGCAAGCTCATTCATTTTCGGTTTTATTAGTATGTGTGTTATTGTTATTAGTTTTCTAGATTAAATCTTAATTGAAGTGGGTAAGTAATTGGAGTATGGTTATCAAAAGAAGGTTTATACTCGTGTCGTCAATAAGCCGTTTCAAAAGGGTTTTGATTATTTTTATTTTTATTTTTATTTTTTTCCCTAACATAATAGGATTGAAAGATGCATAGAACTTTTATTTGTAAAATACAAATAAGAACAAAAATTACTATGACCAAAACCTCAATGGGTCTCACATTTAAGATTCCAAAAGGTAGAACATGATCTGTTTATTCATGCACTCTGGCTACATATTAGGGGAACAAGAGATTATCATATAATAGATAAGATACTGGTAGCAGACCTGATACATAGTCCTTTTCATGCACCTTCCTGTAGAGTGGAAAACCAGACAAACACAAGAAGATTAGCAAACAATTATACAACTGATTATTTTTGTATCAGAACATGACAAGAAAAAAGCAGGGTTTCAGTTACAAATATATTACCTTTATTTTAGAGACTTTTTCAGAAGGCAGCATTTTCCTCTGCTTCTTAGTTTCTTCTTCTGCTCCTGCCTCTTAAGGGAGCGATTGAGATATGTCGCCGTTCTCTTCCAAGCCTTTTCATAAACCAATGATCACCACTTCTACTGAAAAGCACCATGTATCCCACAGTTATCCCGATCACCACTCCGCTTGCATAACCCATCATCACCACCTTCCAATCAAACATGCCTTCGTCGTGCTCTCTGCCATCACCTTGATTGGGTTGTGCCCCTCTGTTGTCGCATAATTTAGACAAAGGAAATCCGCACAATCCTAAGTTTCCACTGTATGAGTCGTTGTTGAATGTGTTGAATTGACGTCCACTAGGAATTGGTCCCACCAATTTGTTCTGAGAAAGGTTCAAGGATGCAAGCCATGGTATACCTGCCAGCTGATCAGGAATCCTCCCAACAAGCTCATTAGAAGAGAGATCTAACCATTCGAGATTAGTCAAATTTCCCAATGAGGATGGTATAGTACCTTGCAACTTATTGTGAGAAAAGTTGAGACCCTTGAGCGATTCAAGCCTTCCAATCAACTTTGGAATCTGACCCGAAAAATTGTTGCTTGAGAAGTCAATGGTTGTCAGAATAGTCTGAATTTTCACCAGCTCAACGTCAACGCCTTTCATAGACACCACTATCGAATAAAAGAAATAAACCATATAAGATGTTTTCATATACTCCATTTTGACTCTCTCTGTATCCATCATAGCCTTGAAATTCTCAATGTATCCGATTGGAAGAGCACCCCTGAATTCATTGTATGAGACATCTATGATTCTTAGCTGACGAAAGGGAGATCTGGTTTTAGGATTCTCAATGGAACCATAAAACTTGTTAGCTCTCAAGACTAGAATCTGTAGCTCCGGAAGAGATTCTAGCCAGTCAGGGAACGTGTCTCTTAGCTGGTTGTTTCCAACATCAAGAACTTCAAGATATCTGCAATGCTCCAAAGATCTTGGCAGCGGTCCTTCCAGCTCATTCCCATTCAAATTAATATACCTCAAACTGTTGCCCTTTGCGAATGTTGCAGGAATGGGGCCATGTAGTTTATTCATTCGCAAATCAACAACTGTGAGACTTGTACTGAAATGTCCCATGCATTGAGGAATATTGCCACTCAAGTTGTTGAGAGATAAATCGACAATCCAAAGGGATGTCATGGTGCAAATAGAAGTAGGGATATCTCCTGAGAACTGATTTTTCGATACAACAAAGTGGAGTAAAGAAGGTGCTAAAGGAATTGGTAATGGCCCTGAAAAAAAGTTGGAACTAAGGTCTAGAATTCGCAAGCGATACATGGGAAGTGGCTCTATTTGGGTTAAATAGTTGTGGGAAAGATTCAAACGAGACATTGAATTCTTGCTCACTTCCCATAACCAATTAGGAACACTTCCCGGTATTTGGTTATATGAAAGATCTAGGCTGTATAACTGTATTGCATATCTAAGGAAGTGTGGGAACTCACTTATGTTGCAAGAAGACAAACCCAACGTCCAAAGGTTATCTAAGGTATAATTTATGGAGTTGTTAAAATTGAATGACAAATTGTTTGAAGAAAGATTAACACCCTTTAGCTTTTTAAGCTTTGAAAGCTTTTCAAAGTCCACAGTACCTGTAAGATTATTTGATGAAAGAAACAATCCTGTGAGTTCAGCCTGATGGAATATTGATCTTGGAATCATGCCATGCAGTTTATTCCCACCCAATGAGAGGATCCGCAACGAGGTGCTTCGAAACTCACCAATCTCACCAGTGAAAAGGTTGCCGCCGAGTCCTAACTCCTCCAAATATGGTAGTTCATATATCCATGAAGGTATTGTACCATTTAGTGAGTTACTACCTAACGAGAGAGAGGTTAAATTTGAAGGAGCATTTCCCACTAGATAATTTGAAGAGCCAAGTGGAGGGTATTTTTGTGAGGAATTGCTGCAGACTTTAGGAAGTTGGCCTGAGAAATTGTTGGATGAAAGATCGATGGTCCTGAGTCGTTGAAGGTTTAAAAAGGAGCAAGGAATCTGGCCATTTAGATTGTTGCGTCGTAAGACAAGTACCTCAAGTTTCGGCATTTGGAACATGTTCTTCGGCAACTCTCCATGCAAGCTAGAAGAGTAGAGACTAAGAAATGTTAAAGAAGAAGACAAGTTTGTCAAAGAGACAGGTGACACAGAAGACATGTCAATATAGGAAAAGTCGAGTACTCTTAGGTTGGTTAAGTTTTTGGCTAGTGCTTTGAAGGTATGGTCTCCTAGTTTTATTTGCTCACATCCATCGAGTGTCAAGTTGACCAATTTCGAGAGATATGAGATTTCCAAAGGCACGTGGAAACCCTTAAGAGATCTGCAAAATAGCTCGAGGCCAATCACATGCCCTGTAACTCTGTCACATGTGATTCCATCCCACGTGCAACAATTTGTGCTCTCATTCCATGTTGTCGTCGTAAAACACGGAGAAGAAGGTGAGAAAGAGCCGTTACTGAGTTGGAGAAGAGCGGAGCTCTCATCGGGATGGCATTGAGGCACAACAGAAGCAGATGAAAAACGAACTCCAGAATTGAAGATGAAGAAGAAGAGTACACAGAGAGGAGATAATGAGGATAAGCACCCCATCCCTTGTTTTTTCTTGAGTAATATTTTAGTGAGGTGATTAGAGGCTTTACTAGTGATATACTTATATACATGTCTATCAAATCAGAGCAAGTCTTTCACGAGGGCACAAAGTCATCTCAAGAATTCCAATGAAAAAGATTTCCAGTCAAAACACAAAATTTCCAAAGGTCCTCTGCCCCACGAGATGTTTTCGTACCCAATAGAATATTAATTTCTACTTGAGTTTTGCCTCAAATTAGAAGCACAGTGGATGATTTCTTATAGTCCATTTGTGGCAACAGCTCCAATCGTAGGACGTCCCCTAAATACAGAATCTATATACATTGAAAAGTGGGGTGGAAAGCCTTAAAAATAAAAAAAACGTGGGGGTTGGAAAATTGCTACACGCTTTCATTGACTGGTATCTTCCCGAGTCGAGCAAATATATTATTTTGACAAAGAGAGGTTCCAAATCTTTTTTATTTTTCCATACCAACCGTATCGTGTTTGATTTGGCTTCGACCATGATTGATTTTATTATTATTATTTTTTTTTAGCTTTATGGGTTTTTTCTTTTTTTGTTTTTAAATTTTAATGAGTGTATTACGGTAAAATCTGTGAAAAAAGATGTGCACATGAATTGAGATCGTGAAATATATATACTTACTTTTGGATAAAAAAAAATAAAGAAGAAAAACATTTAGGAAGTCCCCTACAAACAGAATCTCCATACATTGAAAAGTGGGGAGGAAGCTTTTCAAAAAAAAAAATAATAATAATAAGAAAAACAAGTGGGGTGGAAAATTGCTACACGCATTCATTGACTGGGGATCAAGCAAATATATTATCACGTCTGCCTGGGCGTCACACGTCGTTGCCCCCCCCC